>QOCX01000431.1:158210-169168 GCA_005959815.1 Sarcophaga bullata | reverse complement strand
ATTTTGGCTTTTTACTATTGGGTTGGGTTTCCATTTCCATATCGCCCTTATTGTTGTTTTTATTTAAAGGTACTTTAGATTTACGTTTTCTTGTAATTTTCTGGTTGTCAAATTTGATAATCAACTTATTGCCACACAGTGATAATTCATTTTTAATGGCTTTTCTAGCATCCAATGTAGTAGGTAATGTAATTGCTCCTATGCTTTTGCCTTTATTTAGTTTTCCCTTGCCTGCCTTTATTTGTATATCGACAGCATTTGGGAATAATTCCTGTAGCTGTACAAGTGAAGCAGTCTCCGGAAGGTTATAAACTATAATAGACGACGTAAAATTCTTTTGTACCAATGCTTTTTTGGAAGCATTCTTTAAACGATTCTTAGTCTTCTTGTTTTCAAAAGATTTAATTTTACGCTCTGCTAGTTCATTGACGAAGTTCTCGCTTTCTGTTCGTGGTACATTGACCACATACTTTTCTAAATCACCACTCTTTATAGCTTTTTTTAGTTTCTTTAAGGTACTATCACGGTCTTCATTGGTGGCAAAGTCTACCAGACAAAACCTAGCGTGTCGCTGCCGAGGCTTATGAACTTTAACCGCTAAAGGTGCGAACTCTTTTACTTTTTCTTCTAGAGCCTGCTCCGTCTCAGGAATTTTGTGAGGAAACCGTATGTACAATTGTTTACCTTTGCGTTCCTGATACCTTTGCAACACTTGTTCTCTAATTAATTCACTTTTGGATTTCGTTTGTGTTTCGACGTCCTGGTTGCTATCATTTTCAGAATCATTTTCACTCTCATTTTCATCGGAATCTGTGGCGCTTGCTTCTAAATCGTATTCATCTTCGATTTCCGACATTTCGTCGTTTTCATCAGCGCTGTTTTCTTCCTCGCTTTCATTCAATTCATCCTCGGCACTTTCTTCGATAGTATTTTCAGTGATTTTACCTGAATTTTTTCGTTTCATGATTACTTTATAATAATGAAATAAATAAGAATTAATGAGATGTTTCTCCACGTGCTGTTTTATTTAGATTTCAGTGTTTAACAATATTACCCCGTGTTTAACAAGAACAATGATTTTGACAGTTCTTTGTATTTATATTTTAAAAATACATAATGCTAATTTAACGCTTTCAAGCTATTTTATTTTGCGTTTTTTGACAATGAAGAATGAAAGAAAATCACGGGATATTACGAATTACTTAGAGCTATTACAAGGGTGGCAAAGGCATCTGTGAAATTACATTAATATAATTTTATTGCATTTACTGCACCTCGAATGGGAAATCTTTCTCTCCTTTGGTGTTTTCTAAGGATCTTTTCTTCGGAAGGCCATACCATCGATATGTAATTGCAGGGTTAACAATTCGCCGTATTCTATTTATCGTTACTCAGGGAAGTATTCGGTTAACTGTTTTAGCTTTTGCAACAAACTATTGTAAACTTGGTAACCCTATATCATATTAGTCAACAAAAAAGCGATTCCATATTTGTTGACAGAGTGCATATAAAATTTTATTTATTAAGTTGCAAAAATGGGTATTTTAGAAAATATTAGAGAATGGTTTACCTCGGAAACTGCTCGAAACAAAAATTCATCTTTGATAGCTGGTTTACTGGTAAACAAGAATTATAAAAATAGGTTTAATGCTTGCAAGTGATACATACATATTTTCTTTATTTATATAGATTCTAAAAACGCTATTAAAATATTTATGTATATTCTTTTTAGTTTTTTGCAGGATGGTGGACATTAATCGACGCAATGTCCGTTGATCAAAAGCATCAAATCACTACTGGTCAGGTATTCATCGGTGTTTTCGGAACCATAAGTTTTTTTATGGTCAATGTTGTAAAAAATTCTCATGTAAGTGTAGCTGAGGGAATGTCAACCATTCACATTCTATATACAATATTATAAAACAATTTTGTTATTTCAAAAGATATCTGAAGATAACACATCTGAATCTGGAGCGAGAATAGCCAAAATTTGGCTTTTAATAGGATTTGTGATGGGATTTGCATCTATAATAGCAGCCGTCTGGGTAATGATAGATGACTTTATCAACAACCGTAAGTACCAGACAAAGATATTTTAATCAAACTAGTTGTGAAGATTTTGAATAGTGAATTTAGTATTGAATTCGGTATTGAGCACCAATTTTCTAGTTTTTAATATTTAGTACGATTTGCTTACAAATAAACCCTCATTCTTATTAGCTTCTAAGCTAATAGCTTACAAAATTGCGCAATAAGAAAACGCCACAGTACAGGAAAGATGTAAAAATAAACACTAAATGTTTTTCATTACAATTTTCTTCTTGTTATTTATTGTAAAAAAAGAAACTTAAATTACAGCGAAATGCAACATCTTAAAAATATTGACGCAATAATACTTATTCTAAAAAATGTAAAATCTTTTAAAATTAAAACCAAAAATATAGTATTTAAACACACGAAATGTTAGTAGTGTATATATGTGATGGAAATTAATCGATTAAAATGAGATATAAATCAATTAAATAAAGTCGAGTAAGAAATAGTCTGTAATATTTTTCATATAGTTTTTAGAATAACTAAGGGAGTTTTCGATAAAACAAAACCAACAATCGGTAGACTGGCTTTTTTAGAAATATATTTAAATAAACAAATTTCGTTATTAACTTTTTATAACAATTATCATTATTATTTTAACATATATTTGTAGCGAAAAAGGATTCCAGTTTGGGCGTAGCTTTGCTAATGCAAAATTTTCTAATATTGTTCGCAAGTCTTACATATAAATTTGGGCGTGACGAAGAAATTTGGAATTAGAAAATTATTATCACTATTCTAATTCAGAAAATATAAAATGTTTATTCAACAATATGCTTATATAATACGATCGTATTTGAATAATCTCATAATATCAAATTAATACAAATAATTAAAATGTAAACGCAATATACAATATCTTAAAAATAATTGTTACGCATTGATTATCTTTTCAAGAACTATAAAACAACTTAAGTTTTTATGTCAAAATACTGGTAAGCAGTAATTTTATAATTTTCTCTTTTAATGTAACGCAGTGTAACAGTATTCGTAAAGAGGAATACTTCTATTTTTTTTTGTTTTATTAAAATAAATACATCTCTACCCATTTTGATAGAAGTTTTTGTATATAATTTTGTCAACCCTATACAATAATTTAAAAATTATCTAACTCGATAACCTGCTAAGTATTATAACGTTCCATCAGCATCCTTTAAATTGATATACGAAATATGTAATTGTGACTTTTAAATACATTCTTTGCTATTACAATGTCTAGATGCTGCAATAAATTAACAAAATAATTAACAAATAAAATCTTTAGATATTTTTTGTTTTCTGATATTCATCTGTTGGTTGGAGCAATAGGTGGTACATTCAGCTCAGGAAGCAGCATAGAAATCAGGTTTCCCCAAAGGAACCACAGCACAAGGCGCAGATGGGCAGCCGGAACTTCGGAAAACGCCTATCAAAGATTTTGAATATTTAACTAAACGATTCTGAAGTCGCCGTAGTCTAGTGGGTAGTGTGTTGGCTTATTAGACGAAAGGCCAGGGTTCGTATCCCCCCGGTCAGACATCAACGAAATATGAAAAAATATTTCTTCGGGCGCTTCCTCTCAGCAGATTTCTGGCAAAAACTCTGAGAGTAAATAAAATTGCCTTGTAAAGTTTCTCAAAAATCTGTCGTTCGGAGTCGACTTTAAACTGTAGGTCCACCCACTCATGTATAAAATTAACACACACAACATACAGTGGTGTGAGAAGCTAGGCCGTAATCCTGACTGAAGGGTTGTAATGGCCAATTATGTATTATGTATTATGTATGTAACTAAACGATTCTGTACAACAACATTAAATTCGACCTTTCACTTAATCTGAAAGCAATATAGTGTTGCGCGTCAGATTATGTGTTTGCTATATTCGAATATTCAATAAATTTTATTGTTCGGAAATTGCTAGACTTTGGCAACTCTAAACATATTCCTTTCCAAATTGTTTCTACAAAATAAACACGTAGAACTGTCAACCAGTCATATGTTGATTGTTTATGTAGTCATTTACAATTTGGTGTTTAAGAATATACGAAATAACGATTTGATTAAGATTTGAACAGTTTGTGAATTTAAATATTTTAAACCATGGATCCGGCATTATTAAGAGAACGCGAGGCGTTCAAGAAAAGGGCCATGGCCACTCCAACGTATGTATGTCGATATTTTGATTATTACAAAATATACAATATTTGCATACTGATTTAAGCGTGGAGAAAAAGACTAAAATTGAGACGGTAGCTCCCCCACCAAAAGATGACGCAAAGAAGAAAATGCGTCCTCCTACTGCCCCAAAACTGGACTCGAATACGTACAAAACTATGGCCGGTAGTTCCCAGTATAGATTTGGCGTATTAGCCAAAATTGTTAAACATATGCGTACAAGGCATCAAGATGGTGATGATCATCCATTAACATTGGAGGAAATCTTAGATGAAACAAATCAGTTGGATGTAGGGCAGTCTGTTAAAAATGTAAGTGATTGAGAAAGTCTCATTTCTACGTAAGCCTATGATGCGATAAAATAAAATATATTATTTTCAAAACAGTGGCTTGGCTCCGAGGCTCTGATGAACAACCCCAAAATTGAAGTTAGTCCCGACGGAATACGTTTTAGTTTTAAACCAGTTTATAAGATTAAAGATGGAAAGAGTTTGTTGAGATTACTTAAACAGCATGACCTTAAAGGTCTGGGCGGTATTTTATTGGAAGATGTACAAGAATCTTTGCCTCATTGTGAAAAAGTTTTAAAGAATCGTGCTTCAGAGATAATTTTTATCGTTAGACCTATAGACAAGAAAAAAATTTTATTTTATAACGATCGCACTGCAAACTTTACAGTATGTTCAATTATATACATTGTAGAGCCATTTAATGTGAATTTATTTCTCTAGGTTGACGAAGAATTCCAAAAACTTTGGCGGTCAGCAACAGTAGATGCCATGGATGATGCGAAAATTGATGAATACTTAGAGAAGCAAGGCATACGTTCAATGCAAGACCATGGTCCTAAAAAACCTGTACCTAAAAGGAAGAAAGTTTCAAATAAGAAACGTCAATTCAAGAAACCCCGAGATAACGAACATTTGGCAGATGTATTGGAAACCTATGAGGATAATACTTTGACTCAAAAAGGTGTTAATCCAACATAATATAAATAAAGCTAATAATTACGATTTTTATATAAATGTATTTATTTATATATTTAGGTAATATAATCGGTTCTTGACACTATACGTTTATAGTAATAATTCAAAGTGCATTATAGTAATAATTTAAACATACCTTTGCATAAATTAACAATCTTGTAAATTATAGTCTACTTTATAAACTACACTTTAATCTATTCTTGGTATTATAGCATAATTAATGACAATAATTATTGCTAACAACTATAGCGTATAGGTTACTACATATGTACAATACAATACAATAGTATGCTAAATTTCAACTCAATTACAATTTTGAAATTCGGGAAAGATTTTTTATTTTATTTATAACTTGTCCTAACAAAATTCATTTACGATTTTCATCAGTTGCGATTACCCTAAAGAAATTATGTATAATTGGAAATAAGTTCTGAATTTTCTATAAGGGAAGAAAAAATAACGGTTAACTAATTGATCCTGTTGGTTTTTACCACAAAAGCTTATAATTTTTGTCTGAATTAAAAAACTTGAACTTGCTATTTGCTTTCCTCTTTTGCTTCCTATGTGAAACAAAAGTGCCTTTTTTATGATCTCAATGATATGTTATCGATAACTATGAACCAGCTGACTAATATTTTGTTTTCAAGATAAATTTAATTGGTAAGTTGCAGTAAGAAGTTAAAAACACATAGTTTTAAGAATAACTAAAATTAAAAAACTGATAAAAATTGCTTTTAATGTATATTTTTGACTATATTTTTGTTAAATAACTCGCGTAAAACGTAAGCTTAATTGAAGATTGATAAAAGTAAAATGATGCACTATTGTTGCATTATAGCTAATATATACAGTGATGTGAAAAATAATAAGGACATCAATGTAAGATTTAGTGATTTGATGAGAAAGTAAGTAAAAAGAAAATTGTTTTCTGCAACGGTCCAGCCCTTAGCAGGTTGAGTACCCTAGGCAGGGACTTCTTAAAGAGTTTAATTTCTCTGTCAAGGCATCAGAACTCTCCAGAAGTTCGTTAGTAATTCGAACTGTGTTTGCGGTCGTCTTTTATTCTCCGTCTCCTATCTCCTTGTCTTTATAACCCTCTTCGCCTTTTTCATTATCTATTTTAACATACCAAATCCGGAATATTATACTACGCAGCGTACCCTAATTTCCAAAGCGTATCGCAATAAATAGGAATTCGGAATATCAGACCACGCAGCCTAAATTGAATTTCAAAGCTAATTACAATTTGTAGGACTCAGTTCTGCTTCGTGTTTTTCTATATCTCACTAGTTCTTGGCTGGATTTAGATCTGAATACTACGTGGACCAGTCCAATACATCAATATTGTTATCTTCGAAGCATTTCTTAGTGCAATTTGCAGTATATATAGCAGTTTATACATATGTATATACATATATATGTAAATATATATATATGTCACTAGATCCTAGACCTGAACTTCGATGCATGTTCCAGCAGTATAAGATATATAAGAAAACAATAAAGTTTATTTGCAACAAATAACAAATGAGTGAAAAGAATGATTTGAAAATTATCATACTAATAGTCTACCTACTATGCAGTGTCGTCCGTTAAAAAAGTGGTCCATAACTCCAAAATTGTAATTATTTTTAATGAAATATTTTTGATACGATTAATTAGTAAAAATTATTTAAGGAACTTCGTCCATTAGTAGTTTAATACATACACCTGTATTAATATTTCACTTACATATATGTATGTATGATTACAATACAATTTCTCTCTATTGGTGTTAGTAGTTCATTAATTGTATTGCTATTTGTTTGATTTAGAAACATACTTTAAAATATATGAACGATTGGAGGGCAATAGGTAACAAATGAGCAATTATGACGTCAATTTGTGACAAAAACGTTTGTTTAATATATATAAACGAATGCACATTTTTTTATGAATATATTTTTCACTTCTTTTGTTTAACAATCAACATTGGTACAATCTTAAGTTATTCTCTCTTATTTTTATATTTTCAGCATATTGACCACAAAAAAGAAAAAAGGAAGGAGAAAGAAAATACACAAAATAACTAACATATCAGTTAGTGTTTATTTAGTATTGGAAGTGCTTTGATGCCTGTAAGATATAAAAAATTTACGTTCGATAAACACATAAAAAAGCTGGTTTTTTGTTGTTCGAAATTAACTCACGCTTTGTTTTCTTTCAAATAGTTCCTCCACTATCGAGTATAATGAGACGATTGATCCCATTAACAATTCTATTTTTAGTATTCAACACTGAATACACAATTGGTTCAAGCCAAGAGTAAGTATCAAATAAACTTAATTGTGTAAAAATATAATACTTTTATGCTTGAATTTGTTATTTAATTTATAATTTTACTTAAGATTTATTTATTTCAACTATTTCTGCTGTGTTGTATTATGCTTAATAACATAAATAGAAATTAATTTCATCTGTTGAATTTCTTTTAATTCTTCACTTTATAATTTTGTTGCAATTTGTATTTATTGCATTACTTCGGTATTCTTAAATAAAAAGCTTTTTAGAAAGCGTCTAAATAATCTATGAATTCTCTTTAGTTAAGAGTCCACGTATACCCCCACGTAGACAACAATTTTTTTAATTAAAGGTACATGTTCCTTAAAGAGATAAAGATATATACATATACATATCTGTGAAAATATACACTAATTGTTTATGATAATTTGTCTGAGATATTTTGCATAGTAGTTTTGCATCAAGGTTGCAAATAATCCGCTTTGTTTCAAATTTCGTTAAACATAAACAAATTCTTTACCTCCATTAAAGCATAAGAAATAGCTATACCTTTGTTTTTTTTATAAAATTTGTTGTTCCAAATTTGTCCTTAAAATGTTCGAAACCATCTTTGATGTGTGATAATGTTTTTATGCATTTCAGTCTTATTTATGGTTACGAATGCCGCCAAAGCAAATGCATGAAAGTTGAGCTAGATGAGAAGAATTGGAATACCGCTATTAGTTTACCAGTATGTCGTATGTTCTGTGGTGACTCAATAGGAACTGTATGGCCAAAACCAACTGGGCCATTAAGTTTCGATTCGTCTCTTCTGCATATTGACCGTAACGCTATCGAATTTGACCTGCCACCATACCGTCATCAAGCAAAACTTTGGGAATCAAATCGGGAACGTTTTATGGATTTGATTGAAAATAAAGTTCCAAATACAAAATTCTTAAAAAACGAAGGTCATCCCATGAAAATATCTATTAAATTAGAGACCGATTCTACAGATAATGATGAAATACCAAGATTAACATTGGATACTGATGAAAGCTATAAATTAGAAATTAAAACATCCGATGATCATGAAGTACAAGCAACTATAAAAGCTAAAAATTATTTCGGTGCTCGTCACGGTTTAGAAACGCTTAATCAGTTAATTGTTTATGATGATATAAGACGGGAGTTGCAAGTAGTTTCCAACGCCAGTATTCATGACAAACCAGCATTTAAATGGCGCGGTTTATTATTAGATACTTCAAGAAATTTCTACAGTGTAAAAGCAATTAAAAGGACTTTGGGTAAGTGGAAAAAATTTACTTAACATATGTTTTTTTTTTGAATTATAAAAGTACAAGATTAAAAATAATTTTTTATTTGTTTATATATGTAGATGCAATGGCAATGGTAAAATTAAATACTTTTCATTGGCATATTACTGACTCACATAGCTTTCCAATGGAAGTAAAATCAAGATCGGAACTTTATAAGTTAGGAGCGTATTCACCTCGAAAAGTTTATAGCCATCAAGATATAATAGACCTGGTGGAATATGGTCGCGTTCGAGGTATACGAGTTATGCCAGAATTTGATGCACCAGCTCATGTTGGTGAAGGATGGCAGCATAAAAATATGACAGCGTGCTTTAATGCACAACCTTGGAAGGACTATTGTGTGGAACCGCCGTGTGGACAGTTAGATCCAACTGTTGACGACATGTATTCTGTGCTACAAGACATTTATCAAGAAATGTTTGACCTTTTTAATCCAGATATTTTCCATATGGGTGGCGACGAAGTGTCGGTTAATTGTTGGAATAGCAGTGAGCAAATCCGCAATTGGATGACAACACAAGGTTGGAGTTTACAAGAAGCTGATTTTATACGTTTATGGGGTCATTTCCAAACTGAAGCCATAAAGCGTGTAAATACAGCAGCTAAAGGCCAAATAGTACCGATTACGCTATGGACCAGTCGTCTTACTGACGTACCATACTTAGACGATTATTTAGATAAGCAACGTTATATTATACAAATCTGGACAACAGGAATGGATCCAAAAGTTGCTGATATTTTAAAACGTGGATTTCGAATTATTGTTTCAAATTACGACGCTCTTTATTTTGATTGCGGGGGAGCCGGCTGGGTAAGCGATGGCAATAATTGGTGTTCTCCATATATTGGTTGGCAAAAAGTATATGAAAATCGTATGGAAACAATTGCTGGAGACTATGTGTCTCTTGTTTTAGGAGCTGAAGCTGCTATATGGTCTGAACAAATAGATGAGCACACTTTAGATCAGCGATTTTGGCCAAGAGCTAGTGCTTTAGCTGAACGTTTATGGTCAAATCCACAGGATACTTGGCGTCAAGCAGAACCACGTATGCTAATGCATCGTGAACGTTTAACTGAAAATGGTATTGGTGCTGAAGCGTTACAACCGGAATGGTGTTTACAAAATCAAAATGAATGTCCCATTGATGCTTACATTACTCAAAAAAAGGTATAAAAACATTCGCGTCAACACATTTATTATAGGATTAACACTAATATTGGCAATAGTGATGTTTTCCATTTACATAAAATATTACATTTATCAGTCATATATGAGAATCATAACTAAAATATTTATACATATTATAAATTAAACGTGAAATTTTACCTATGTATATAATAAAAATTTAATTTGCATTGGATTGTAATACATACATAATTACATATGTGTATGATTTATCGACTTCCATTCATTTGTTATACGAATTTGTTACAATGGTAAGTCAAAGTCAATTAACTTCAAAGCAACGTAATGGAAGCTACAGCAATTTCTTTAGAGATATATTAAATCTAATATTATAGAAACTTTAATATTTTTCTGCAATTCACAACTGATGTTATTTTGTATTATTTTGTTCTTCAAAATACCTCTGTATACCAAACTAATATTTTTCATATCTTGAAGCATACAATTTTGCTTAACAAATATGTTTTTGGTTCTCCAATTTTGTAGGTGCAGTAGGGCCTAAGCTTTTATATTCTTATGACAATTGAAAAAATTAAAAAAAAATAAGATTTAAGTTAGGTGATATATATAATGTTATAATAGATTGACTTCCTAAACGTATGTTACAAAGCATATTTTGCAAAATTGCCTATAGTTTAGCAGAACAACTGTATTACACAGCAATGTTTTGCATAAAAACGGCAATAACTAAGTATAAACTCTAAGCATTGTAAATATGCTGTGCAATCTGCGTTTAGAAAGTCGATAATATTTCTTCCAAAAAATTTGTATTCTCCACACGTTCCAAATAAAGTATTAATTCAAAATACTAAATACATACATGTAATTAAAACAATTAGGTTTCTCTCTTTTCATAAATTTTATTTTATAGAATATTAATACAAACAACAATTTTCACAATTGTTTTGTTGTTTTTAATAATTAAAATATCAATTAAA
>QOCX01000431.1:44126-158205 GCA_005959815.1 Sarcophaga bullata | reverse complement strand
AATAAAGTAAAAATAATCTATATATGATGATGTATATAATTTTTAATCAATAAGAATGTAGTTGTTTCTTTTATAAGAAATTTAAGAAAAAATAATATATATTATAAGTTAGAACTGGAAAATAATGTACAAGAAAGGTATGTCATAGCTAAACATACTGTAAATGCGTACATTTAAAAAGGAATTGTGTTTAATAGTCCAAAATGTTTAATGTCACTGCTTGAGTAGTGAGTGTACTATTTGTCACCAATGATTCTTATAGTTCAAATTAGTTGGTGATTTATGCACAAATAGTAGTGGTACGATTTGTTTAGTAAACGTTTGTTTATTGTTATGCAGCAACGTCACTATTTGTTTCCGTATTTTAACAACCTCTCATTTCAAAAAACTTTGGCCGTCTAGTCATAATTTGCTATTTCAAAAATGTTCTATAAGTTGATTAAATAGGTAGCGTTATAGTAGAAGTACGTAGAAGTCTAAGTTTGTGGAAATTTTGTTTAAAATAAATATAGGTCCATGTTTCACTTACAAAGTCCTTCATTTTTGCTCTTTATCCGTTTTGTTTTTTGTATCCAGTGGTAATGGTTAATTTAAGTTGCGTAGTTGTCAGTTTATCATTCAAGTAATTTTATGTTTCATTCAGTTTTCGTTTAGTACATTTTGGTTCATTTTTTGATGTCTGTGAAAATAGAAAATAAAAATTATCTCGCATTATGTTGCAGTAATATTTTGTCAAAGTTTTTAAAAGTTAATGTAGACTTTCGTAAGTCATTTAGGCTATCGAAAAGTCCAAGTCTATTAATGTAAAAACACATTATTTCTTTTTTCTGTACAGATCAAAAATATTTAAAATCAAAATAATACCGATTACTTACCTCTTTCTCTAATCGAACTAAAGCGTTAATCTTTAAAACATTTAAAAAGAATAAAATTGAATTTGATTGTTCAAACTTACGTTTAGTTTCTCCGCATTCTTTTCCGGCTGCCATTATCACCTTCACTACCACCACCATTACCTCTTTCTTCTGCTTCCATTACCTAGTATATATTGAAAATGAATAAAATTCGTTCGAAAGTAACGATTGTAATATGTACCTTCAATTTGGATCCACAAATTTCAGCACCATTTAATATTTGTATGGCTTTCTGAGCAGAATCTCTATCAGCATACTTAACGTAACCACAATTTTTGTTAGGTAAAAGATAAACATCAATTAAACCTTTCCAGCAAGAGAAAACATTCTTTAAAATTGAAACAGGCAAATTCTGTAAAAACAAATGTTTAGCTAATGATATTTTAATATGTTGCAAATGCTGTGCATTACCGATGTCAATACAATGAATAAGCGCTGTGCCACTGGAGCATCACTCGGAGCCATTGGTTGAGATGGTGGCAATGGAACATTACAAATTGAATCTTTTCTTGTGCGTTCTATAATTAAATAACGCAATGAATTAAAAAATATATTTAGCCCAGAAACTATTGATTAATAAACTTTTAACACATTATCTAACACCTACTATCAATGAATGATGTATCAATCCGTGAGGAGCTCATGCCAGATACTTTTACAATTATGCGTTCACCTACTGGATATTCAAGGCCATGTATTTTATCCCTTTATATATAAAAGTAATAAATGAAACAATTTATTTATAATTAGAAGATTTGTCATACTTGGCATATATTGCTGCTTCTGGGTTATCATACACAACGATTGCTTCATTTGTACGGGGTCCATCTGAAAATTTAAAATTTCACTTAATTTATATAAACAATTATTTTTAAGTGCATTTGAATTAAATTGCGTTATTGTGAATATTTTGTGAAACTTCAATTGGAAAAATAATAAATATTACTTACATTCTTTAGTTATTTGACAATAGTCCAATCCGGGGATAATATCAAATAATCTCCACAATTGGTCTTGATTAACGCATGTACTAACTATTACTTCTAAACAAGTAGGTTGAGGAACTTGCACGTTTTGCATTCGTAGAAATTGTGACATATCATTATTAAAAGAATTATTGCTCCAATCATTATTGAAACTGCCGCCATTACTAAAACCGCAGTTTCCACCTCCCATCCCAATACCACTCAAATTCGAACCACCTCCAAAACCTCCACCCATATTTCCACCTCGGCCACTCATCATTGAATTATCATCCCTTCCTCCATATTGATCCCTTTGATTCCGCGTATTCGAACCTTTCGGTTCTGCGAATACTGCCTTGTACTTTGAAGGACAATTTTCGAATGCTATGGCGGCATGATAAAATTTTGGGTACCGAACATAACCGAAACCTTTTGGATTGCCGGATTGTTTATCTCTAACTAAAGTCACGTTCTCCACAGGTCCCCATTGTTTAAATTCCTCACGTAATTCATCTTCTGTTGCTGTTTTAGGACAAACTATAAATAGACGAACATATTTTTCATGCTCGTTATCCGATTTACTGGATCCCTGATTGCGACTGCAGCAAATATTTGACATAAATCATAATCTTAAAATATTAATATAGTTTACAAACGGTATAACTTACTTAGCGGCCACAAGAACTTTCAAAGTACGATCGAGTTTACCAATAGTTTTTCCATTCATTTCCTCTTGAGCTTTTGCGGCATCTGAAGTCTTGGCATACTTTACGTATGCAATTCCTTTGTTATCGCCAGAATGTTTATCCTTAACGACCCATATATCTTCAATTTCTCCAAAAGGTGAAAATGCATCACGAAAATCGTCTTCGGTATGAGCCTTATTACATATAATAAATAAACGAGACATTGGAGGGTCATCGTCACTGTAATCTCCACGACCACCGCCTCCACGTCCACTATCACGGTTACTATCACGATTACTATCCCGATTACCATCACGGTTACCATCACGAGATTGCGAGCGATAATCAGACATATTCAATTCGAATTTTAAAGAATGTTTTTGTAATGCTAAATCAATTTAATTTTCTTTTTGTTGATAATTGTTAACAAGACTAGCTTGAGTTAAAAAATTTTTATTGCAATTTTACGAAACAAAGATGGCGAACTCATAAATAGTGTCTACACCGGCGTCTGTGTTGTCAAATAGTCATATGGTTACCCATTTTCCTATAACTGTCCAAAATATTCGAATCGTTAAATTTCATAAACAAGTATTTTTTTTCTTCTAGCAGATTTTTGTGTCTGAATTATGCCTTCTTCAAGAGAAGTACTTGGTTAGTATCCCCTTTTGTCATTAAAATATACTCCATCTATAGAGGTTAGAGATTTTTCTTAGTTTTAAATACAATTTCCCACATCTGTTTTAAATTTTCATTCAAAGTGCATTGATAGCACGGTTGAACGGATAAAAATTTTATGTAGAATTCTTAATATTCTTTAATACATATTTCATAACATTTTTCTTTCAGTGTTGTATATGTTAATCGTGCTGCAACTCAATGTCAATTGACAATTTCCCAAAGAAGAAGAAGCATTTTCATAAAGATTGTTTTCAAATTTCAGCACGTGTAGGAGCAGATCTGTTGTTTTTAAGTTAAACTTAATATATCGTCTTTAAAATGGGTAAAAAGTTCCAAAAAAAGAAAAAACCCGAACAACTTGAGATCGTGCCAATGGATGAAAACCCACCGTTGCCACCACAAAGGTCATCTGATGAAATTATACCGAAAAGGGTGAGCTAAATTTTATTAACACTTTGGCCTATGTTATTAAAACGTATTATTTTAGGAAAAGTGGGTAAATAAACAAAGAGTCCTAGTTTTCGCAGCTCGAGGTATTAGTCATCGTGATAGACATCTCATGAAAGACATTAAAACTCTTATGCCTCATCATAGACCGGAGTCTAAGATGGAGAGATCAAAGACATTGGCTGTTGTTAACGATATGTGTGAAATGAAGCATTGTAACAAATCAATCCTTTTTGAAGGAAGACGGAAACGCGACCTGTACATGTGGATTTCAAATATACCAAATGGACCATCTGCAAAGTTTTTAGTTGAAAATATCCATACAATGGCAGAACTAAAAATGACTGGAAATTGCTTAAGGGGTTCCAGACCACTGTTATCATTTGATGCAAAATTTGATGAAGTTCCTCACTTAAAATTGCTGAAAGAACTATTTACACAGATATTCGGTGTACCAAATCATCATCCAAAAAGCCAACCGTTTATAGATCACATTTACACTTTCACATATTTAGACAAACGTATTTGGTTTAGAAATTTTCAAATATTATCTGAAGATGGTGGTTTAGCGGAGATTGGCCCACGTTTTGTTATGAATCCAGTGAAACTTTTCGAAGGTTCATTTACAGGCAACACTTTATGGGAAAATCCAGACTATGTGAGTCCAGCAAAACAACGACAAATGCTTAAAAAAGCCGCTAAAGAACGTTATGTCAATCGTATTGAGCAAAAGGTACATCATGAAGCTACATTACCTAAAAACGCCTATGAAGGCATTGAATATGATGAAATATTTGCCGATAATGACGAAGTTGAAACAGCAAAACTTTTAGCAGAGAAGGCTAAGAAAAAGGCACTAGAGAAACAAAGTATACCTAATAAGAAATCACCCAAGGATGCTCTTACAAAGAAAATTAAAGAAAAACAATTAGAAGCTGTAAAGCAAGTTATAGAAAAGAAAAAGTCAAGTGTAAAGAAACTAAAAAAGTGAAATAAACATATTTTTGGAGTTTTTGTAAAATAATTTAATGCGAAAATATAGAAAACTATGTCTTAATAATATTAATAAATATATTATATTAACTTCAAAATACAAAAAAGGTACTTCAGGTTTGTAAAATATTCAAAGTACTATACTTCTTACTTTTTATAGTGTGCGTATAAATAATTTTTTGTATAAAAGAGGTGTTGTGTCTTTTAATAGTCATTTGGTTCTGCCATACCATCGGGTACAACCATTGGTTTACTAGTCATACTAAATGGCTGTTTATTAATTGGCATCATTTCAACAACTTGTATGGGTGGTTCTTCGCCTGGTTGTAATGGTTCTTCACCAACTAGCTTTGCCAAATTACTCTGAGCCCAACGACCGCCTCGGCCATTAATAGTTTTATCTTCACATACGCATAAAAATAACGTATCTACAACCATCTGAAGTGTTAAAAAATAATTAACAATAGAAACAAAACATATATTTATAAAAAATATACCTCAAATAGTGACAATACTATATGAGCAATGAAGAACGAAAAGATGATTATGAGTATGACAGGAGCCATGTAGAAATTTAGACCAGGTCTATCTTTCAATACGAAAATGCCAATTAGACCTGCAATAGCAGCAACTACAACTTTTCCCAAAAACAAAATAAAGTCTCCAACACTATTGATAGTAGCTACTTGTAAAGCATTTGTAGCCATAGCATTCCAAGCCTAAAAAAATAAAAGAAAATAGTTTTTATTCAATTTATTAATGTACATCAGAACATTTTTTGGGTTAGATATTTATGGGACACAAAAAATTCAAAAATCTTAATATAAATATAAACTGAAGTTTCAAAATATTGTATAGACAAATTAAATAAAATTTATTATTTTCCTTAAATATGACAATAATAAAGAAGTTCTTATTAAACACTTTTTTATTGTTAAGTTTGGTTACTTACGATACCAGCTGCAGGACAAAAATTGATGGATTCTATTGCAACAACTGTATACGCGTTGTGATTTAGGAAACGTATAAATTTCTCCAATAACCAAAATCCGCAAATACAACATTTCAAACAACATGATGCACATTCAGAGCCTTTGTCCTCTCCCTTTTTTAATCTTAAAGAAGAAGAAATATGAAATAAATGAATATGTTCTTTACATATTTTGTAATCTTACTTGGCGTAGAGATATGTTAAAATCAGTCGCGGAATTTTGAAAATAGTTATGACAAATGAACCCTTGGCTACTGTGCCCAAATGATATTTTACCAATTTTCCAATAGCGTAAATCGTAGGAGTATCGGTTGGTTTATCGAAATACCAAAAGGCAACGGCAGCTGCTAAAGCGAACTGTTGACAAGCGAAAATAAACTCAGTAGTCCAAATAAGTCCAATTACATAAATCCAGAACATGCTTTTAAGGGTTTTTGCTTCTGTGTATTCTATGGGTTGGAAGCCTAAAAGTTACATACGATTCGTGATTAATTTTACATAACATACTTTGCGAAAGAACAGATTAAAAAAATTAATTAAATGATTTACAAAAGATATTCATGTATTTTAAAATAAATATGTATGTATACAAATATCTAAGCCAAGAATGGAAACATGTTAATAATAATTGATTTGAAGAAGTGAGCTACTAGATGTTATATTTGTTGAGTATAGAAACAACGTGCGAAAGATCCTTTAAAAAAATAAAATATTAAACCACTCATGTTATCAATTTATTTCATATAATATCTAATCAATATATTACAAAAATTAAAATTTAAACTACTAATATTGTAAATAAAATATGGTAATAACATAATATAAAATTCTATGTATATCTATAAAAAAATATTAAATCATTCAAGTGGCCACTTACATATTTTTAATTTATTAATATATTTAAATTTAATCCAAAAGGTATGGGATATGTTATATTATAGTATTTATAATATAGAATTAATTTATTGGAATTATTTTTTAATTAAATACGTTTTTTGTAAGAATTAAATAAAGCAAAGTTTCGGCATGCTTAAAAATATTTACATATGTATTTATGTATGAACTGACTAAATTTATCATTCACTATATTTTATTTATTTTACTATGGTCTATATTTTCTAATCCACTAGTTATATAAAAAAAACTTTTTAAAAATTCTTTTATGTATTCCAGTCGGATTTATGCAAAAATTTTTACTATTAATGACACTTATAAGTTTTAACAACATAACAAACAAAAACTTATGAATATTAATAATATTGTGCTTTAATAAAATGCACAAATATTTTTCCAATTTATTTAAAAAATTTTTTGGATATTGGTTCATTGGAATCAATAAATGAGTTTCCATTGTATAGTCAAGCACTGTCTATTCCACAACTTTCTTTAGAGATAATTAGTAGCAAATTTTAAACCATATATCTTAAAACGCAGATTAGAAATACATATGTACATATGCTCATTTAACTATGCCAATTACCGAATATGATTTCTAATAAAAAAGGAAAATATGTACTGACTTACTTTTAGTGCCTGTATTTGTCAAAGTAACATCAGTTGTCGTGGCATGAGCTGCGGTATTATCCAGTGGCGCAAAAGGATTCTTATCTCCAGGTGCACTTGCAGTGGCTATACATATTACAACGAAAACCCAAAATGCCAAGAATAATGCTAATACTATCAAAGCCAAAATTGGTGCGATAAGCAGTCCTGGTAAATTCATCATACATTTTCCAGATTCTTCGAATAATGCAGATAGGCCGGAAAGTTTATTTTTCAAGTAGTAGATTATGATTATTAAAATTATCTAAAAGAATTTTAATAAGTACTCGTTTGTATATAAATAATTGCACTAATACCATAGTTATAGTTGCTATAATAGCAAGCGTAAATACCGCTTGTTCATTACGAACAAATTCGTCTAAATAAGAGAACTCAGTATTGATCTGGGACTTGTGCTTAATACTATAATATGCATACCATAGAGCACCACATAAGCCAATACTAGAAACAATCACCAATATGCAAATTAGCCATGACACAATGCGCGATAGCCAATGCATTAAAGTTACCAATGCAATAGAAATCACTGAAAAATTTTAAAATTCAAAATTAATAGACTGTTAGAATATAATATTACAATTTTAAATACTTACAAAATGATATACCGCATATAATTGCAATAAAATGCCATGAAGCATACACATCGCCTAAAAATTGCTGAGCAGCGTCCCACGAATTTAACATTTTATACATATTCTTAATCGGTGCTTCCTTGCTCTTGGGAACACAACGATGTAAGATCGGATTACTATAAGTTTTTTATTTGATTAAATATTTATAGTACTGACATAAAAAAAATAGATTGCAACCATATCCTTACCTTTCATATATTGGCAAGCTGGGACAAGGCCCTAAATGATTAAACAATTTTGACAAGTCCCCTTGTTTGTTATTGCCAATAATCGATATATTGAAATCATAACGACACATATTGTTATTTGTTTCTAAATAATATGCATAAACTTCTTCAAGTGTTTTTAATGTTTTCTTTGGACACTCCTTGACACACAATTTGATTGAATCTTTTAATTTACCAATATCATAATACAGTAGGTGGGGTTTATCGATTGTATTTAAACCAGACAGTGGATAATTAGGATAGCGTTCATTTTTTTTAACACCACACGTATTGCCAAACGAATCATATCCATTAATAACACGCAAAGGATTTCCATAAACAAAGGAAAATATTGCAATAACAATCTAGAAAAACAAATTGTATCGCAATTTAAATTGTATTAATGATAATATATTTATTTTATAAATATTTAAATTATCAAATATGCTCATTGGTTTAGACTTTAAAGTAGATAAGTTGCCGCAAAGTAAAGAATTTATAAAGAAATATGTATTTTGTGTATAAAACCTAAGGAATTAGTATGAATGGAGCATTGAACTGAGAAAAAACAACAGGATAAATTCTAATTTCTCAATTTTAGAGAGTTAATTTTGGCTGCAGTTGTTTTTACTATTTAATGACACTGCTTGATTTTTTGAATTTTATTAAAAATTTTTTGAATGTAAAATATACATATAGAATATTTATGTATGTTTATACATATATAGTATGCATATATAAGTAAGTAAATAGTACATATATTTGTATATATGTGTATTTCTGTATATATACTGTATAGTTCAAATCTTTGTACTTTTTCTTCTTCACATTAAATAATAATTTAGCTATATTTAATATATATATATATATATATATATTTTACAAAAGTTAATCAATGTTATAACTCATTTGAACTAGAATAAATTACAATTAGTGCCTAGCAGTACAATTTATTATGAATTATTCCTAAAAATTTCATAGGGTTAAATTATAATTAAATTTTTAATTAAATAAACGGTTTAAAGGCTGCATGTTATTATAAATCTACATAAATAAAATAATATGTACAATTTTATAACATCGAATGACGTTAATATCAGTTGTTATTTCAGCATACAGCGATGAAAAAGTAAAAGTCTATTAAATTATTTTAAAAATTAAAAGCATATGCATACTTTTTAATAAGAAATAACATTTTTTATAATTTATTTTATTATTGCTATAACAAGACATAATATAAAAAATAGATGACTCATATTTATTTCCATTGGTTTTTATTATAAAATCTTAAATAACTCAGCATCCCCATCTGTGATTTAGAAATCAAAATAATTAGCAATAATGTTTCTTTGTAATACACTTATGTACAACAATAGTTTAGTTAATACCTTTTCTTATAGACCGCGATTATGACGCCATACATTAAGGCGTTTCTCTATTTTTACGCATACATTTTTTTTACTTTTCTTCATACCATTAAATTAATTAACCGCATAAATTACTAAAATGTGCATAGGTTTTTAAAACAATACTTACCAGAAATAGCCAAAATAATATATAAATGGCTAACCAAAACGTATCTGTACATGTTCGATACTTGGGACGATTTTGTTGTGGTTCCTCTTCTGAACTAGCATTGCAACCCATCTTTAAACGTTCGTAAAGTAAATCTTTTGCACTATATTTTCACTTTCTATTACTTTAAATTATATTCACTCGTTTATTTAATTTTCTATCATGTATAATGTTATGAATTAATACCACATAACACCGCTATTAAATCATTTGTTTTAAGCAAATAAACAACAACTACTTGTTTATGCTTTTGGCCTTAAATAAAAAACTCTTTTAGTTATTGTCTAAGGTCCACAGTTGGACGTTTTAGTAGTTTTAAAGAGTAAATCCAGGGCTGTGTGTTATGATATTCTGTATGATTTTTGTTATATTTTAAAAATTCTACATCTATTCCTTATCATCATTGTTTGGTAAAAATATAAGCTAGCAAGTTTAGAAATTGAAACAAATATATTTTTATTATGCAAAGATTTTAGAAAATATAGTAACAATTAAAGCAGAGTTATAATTTAATGGGGTAAAGTTTGCTTACTATTGACGAAATTCGTATTCCAGTCAACAAAACCGGTTTCCTTATTTAACCTAACATTTGCAAAGATTTGTCACTATATAATACAATATAAGAAAATAACTAGAAATATAACATATTTTAAAATTTTTACCTGAATTACTTAATTATTTGCTGCACTGTACATTTAAGATGCACATATTTGTGCTGATCGCGTTGCCATTAAGAAAAACTATAAGCAGGACTATCGCTTTAGAACACTTGTTTTTTTTGCCAAACATTTAAAATTATTGAACAATAAAACATAAAAATTATATTTATATAGAGAGATAAATGGGTATAAAAGATTTATGGAGTATTTTAGCACCATATGCGGAGCGTAAACCCATATGTGAATTACGTGGTAAAACTGTTGCAATTGATCTTGCTGGCTGGGTATGTGAGAGCCTTAACGTCGTGGACTATTTTGTTCATCCGAGGCACCATTTGAAGTGAGAAATTATTTTATTTATCGATATTTGACGGTATCCTCTAATTTGGTTTATTAAAAGAAATTTATTTTTTCGTACGTGTTATTTGATATGGGAAGATATAACACCGGTCTTTGTGCTAGAAGGTGCTGCTCCAAAACTTAAAAGCCAGGTTATTGAAAAGCGCAATGAAATTCAATTCCGCGGTGTGAAACCCAAAGAAAAGCCGACAACACAAAATACAAAAGAAACTCAAAATTCAAAAGGTGATAAGGGGCGAACCAGATTTAATCATGTTTTGAAACAATGCGAAAACTTATTACATGCTATGGGAATTCAATGTGTTCAAGGGCCGGGAGAAGCCGAGGCTTATTGTGCTTTTCTTAATGTTAAAGGGGTATGAAGAAAAAATTTTTTTTGATAAAAGAATATATTTCAATGTATTTGGCTTTAAAGTTAGTTGATGGAGTTATAAGCCAAGACTCTGACTGTTTTGCATACGGAGCTTTACGCGTATACCGTAACTTTTCCATATCAACACAGGGAGCTTTAGCAGCACAAGGAGGAGCAGTGGATATATATGACATGAGAAATATTTGCTCTAAAATCGGTAATAAAAATAATGATTTCTAATTGAAAACGATTGTATTTCCATTGATTTTAGATTTTGGACAGCATAAAGTAATAGTAATGGGCCTATTATGCGGCTGTGATTATTGCCCTGAAGGAATAGGTGGTATAGGACGTGACAGTGTTATGAAATTATTCAACAAATATAAAAATGATGAAATTTTGAAACGTATTAGATCATGGCGGAAAGAAGATGACAAATTCACTGCTTTGGAAATGCGAGTAGATGATAAAACTATATGTTCTTATTGTGGCCATTATGGACGTACACAAAGTCACACTAAAAATGGCTGTGGTATATGCCGTACGAACCAAGGATGTGATGAAAGTTTATGGAAGTATGGTTCTTATTTGAAAATGATTAAGAATCAGTTATATTGTATATCGAACTTTTTCTAGGGAGGAACGAATTTCGATAAAGGCTGAATTGACATTGCGGAAAAAAGCTTTGGCAGATGCAAATTTCCCATCTAAAGAAATTATTGAAGAGTTTCTTGAACAACCCAAAGAAATACCGCGTTTGAAGTTAGATTGGGGTCAACCTAATATGATAAAATTTGTACGACAAATTGGACACTTGTTACAATGGCCTGAACTATACTGTTTCCAAAAATTTTTTCCAATCTTAACGAGATGGCAAATTATAAACTTCCCTCGGTTGAAAGAATTGCCTTCTGCCATAAATTATATAGAGCCAAAGCAAGTTTTGAAAAAGAGAGTCCTTAAAGGCGTTCCAAGTTTAGAGATATTGTGGCACGATGAGAGAGGAGTTTTTAAAGGTTTAATTCCGGATGACCAAATGGATGATTTTTTATCTAATAATCCAAAAGGTTTGCAAGATCTTTGGTCGACCGTTGAACCTCTTGATAAGGTAGAAAGAGCATATCCAACCATGGTGGTAGATTTTTTGAAATCAAAGGAAAAACCTAAAAAATTATCTAGAAAAGCTGCCAAAAACAAAATAAAATCAAATGACGACAAACCTTTAGGTTCATTAGAGAATTTAAATGACATAATCGATGCCACAAAAGACATTGCAAAAACCATAAAGAATAAACAAACAACTAAAATAAATAAAGCTTCTAGACAGGGATTACAAATGATTGATCACTTTTTTAAACAAAAGGAAGAAAATAAGAGCGGAAAAATACTAAAATATACTCCTACAAAATGGGTAAATATGTCTTCAAAAGTTCCACAATGCTCCACTCCCTTAACAAAAAATATACCTTCGGATTTGGAAAGCGATATTGATGAAAATGATTTCGATATGTCTGGTATTGTAAATGGAATTATCCGGAAATCCCATAAACATAATTTATCTTCTCATAAGGGCCAAAAACTTTGCTATGACGAAATGCCAAAAGATACTAGTTATTTAATAAACGATCAAATATTTATGGATGATCTAGATATCATGTGCGAAAAACGTTCTCTTTCGAATTCTTTTCGTAAAGCAACATACAATGAAGCGAAACGAATGTCATCGATGGATGATAGTTTTGATATTTTGGTTAAAAAAGGCGGGTATAGAAATGAAATCTTATGTAAATCTATAAGAGAAACTGACTGTGTTTTTAACAAATTTGGGAAACCAAATAATTTCGTCGATCGTTTTAAAGATAAGCAATGTATAAGCTCAAATGTAAAAAGTTTCGATGTTAAAGAAATTAATTGTGAATCTGACAACAATATAAGTTATTTTTTCGATAGTAGTTTCCAAGGAAAACCTGAAGATGAATTTGAGAAATTTGTAGAAACTAGTTTTACTAAATATTTTACTGAAAATGAAACCCGCAGTAATGTATTTCTTTTAAGTGATTAAATAAAAATATACAGGATTTAATAAAATGAAACCAATGTTTTTCTAATAATGTCAAAGTCGAATATTCGTAAGATTCTGTACGATAACGTTTTGGATTATACTTTCATAGAAATTTGCGACTATTTGTCGAATGGACTATGGACACGTTCTATTGACAACATTTTTTTTGTGATATTTCAGAAACCCAAATAAACGGTAATTATCTGGTATTACATTATGATTACAAGGTCGATGTGTGAGAACTTTGTAGAGTTGGGCGATTGCTCTTTTTAGAAGTTTCAATTTTTGAGAGTATAAATTCGAATTAGGAGTTTGGCCATTGACCTCCTGTAGTAATTTAAGACATCTAGCTCTTTTCGTCACCGGGATATAAATTTAGTGCTTAGTTAAATAAAACAACTTATAATTTTAATCCATATTTATATACTATGTATTAAAGTTTTCCCAGCAATTATATTTATGGGCTGTTCTGGCCTTTACCAACTAACTACTCAGCAATTATACTGGGCTCAGTAACTGTAAGCGTATTAAAATCTCTCTATTGTGTAAATAAATAACAGATTTGGTTTGTCTCAAGTTTATTGTAGTGTGTAGCCAACTGTAAGTTAACAAAGCTCCTATGTTACCAACTAAAAATTTATATTAGAAAAAAAGCGCGAAAAGATATAAACATACACAAATCATTTTCATGTATTTCAACCAAATCTTTGTATAAACTTTAAATCGAGTGATAAAATTAAATTTGTATTAAAAGGAAAACTATTAAAATGGAACTACAATTTCCCGAAGAACTTGAGGGTCAGAAAAGTGAAGAATTCGTTAAAACGTTTGAAGATATTAATGCATGGAGTAAAATGCCTCTATTAAATTACACGCCGCTTCATAAATTGAAAGATTACTCTATAGTGCGTTTTAGAGGTATGATACAAGATATGCAGGATCCTGAAATATATTTAGAACAATACGAAGTAGTAAAAACTGATGGATCCGGTAAACGCATGCAGAAGGGCAAATATAGGGATTGTTTGGTCATTGGTTCAGGTGAAGAAGTGAACTACGATTCTAGTTCCAATATTCAAGGTGAAAGAAGGACATTATTTGTTGTCTCTGTACCAGGTATGAATGATTGGGCGAAAAATTACGAAGAAAGTCGCAACCAAAAAAATTGTCCAGAATTTGATGCGTTACCGGATGCTCAAAAAGGTGAAGGTGTAAAGAGATCTGCTCCAGAAGATTATGAAATGGAAGTAGACAACAACGAATTTGTAAATCAGGAAAATAAAAATAAGCTGGAAGACAAGGCGGATGTTTCAAAGCGACAAAAGTTAGAATCTGTAAATGAACAACAATCAGATAGTAAAAATCATACTTTGGCTGCAGAATACCTTATCAATTCACCTATACCTGATAGACCAAGTAAAGCTTGTATGATTAAAATATATAAAGATTTTGATAAATATAGCCTTAATACGGTTATAGATGTCATTGGATTTTTGTCAGTAGATCCTTCACTAGATGCAGGAAGCATGGAGGTTGATAATTTTGAAAACAGTACAGAGATGCAAGCGCAAAATCCTCCTCCTTCATTAATTCCCAGATTGCATGCCGTAGTCGTACAAAATTTATCACATGTCAATCCTTTATTAGACATGTGTTTGCCAATGACTCAAACAGGTGGCGAAGACTTCAATATGCTAAGTGTTCAAAAGGATTTACGTATGCTCTTAACACTATGTCTCTTCAACGACGATTTGGCTGCTGATTATCTATTATCTCATCTTATTTCAACTGTATATAGTCGCTGTGAATTGCAAAGCATTGGCAAATTTTCATTAAATATTTGCAATATTCCTAAAGAGGCATTAACGAACTATACAAAAAAATTGTATGAAATATTAGAGTTAATAATTCCTGCAAGTCATTACTTGCCTATGACTTTGGACACTTTGAATACATCCTCATTTGTGCCAAAGTAAGTATGCAAATATAAATTATTATTTCATTAAATTCCTTCATTCATCTTTTCGAATATATAAAAAATTTTGATATCCCTGGCATTATAAATTGCAACCCTTGATAGGGACACTTTGACCCTGGTGAAAAGGCAACTTTCTTTCTTTCTTCTTGGTCAGTGGCATACTCTGACCAAGGGTATCAGTTTTATACCACGTATGTAATATCCGGTTCCCAAAACAAAACGGTAAAATTAAAAAACCAAGCTTTCATACAAGAAATATAATATCCAATTTACATATATATAAGATAGTATACATACATACGTAACAAAGTTATTTTAAAGCAATTTGGAGTATTTGCAGCTGTTTTTTACATTGTTTTTCTTTTAAGGAAAGTGATGTAAATGTCAAATTTCATAAGTATCTACGCCCCTTCCATTCTGTCTGTGTTTTTTGTCCAGTTATTTCTATTCGGTTTTTTGTTCGATTCTATCTAAAAAAGGAACATTTACCGCATTAATTGTTGCTATACATTTAAAAATTATTCTAATGTTTTATTTTTTTAATTTCAGGAAAGATTATGAGACGAATAAATTAGTTTCTGGTCTTCTACAATTAGCACCCCACACACACTTGGTTCTTGATGAAACTTGTATGCAACAAGGTAAATTGGAATCAAACGGAGTGATGGGGGTACAGAGTATAGCTCATTTAATAAACAACCAACAAATAAAATGTAATTTTCAATATTATGATATTGACTACAACGTCGATATACCAGTATTAATTTTGAGTGAGGGCCGAAGTATGCTACCAGTAAGTAATAAAATGTTAAATTTGCTAAAAAAAATGTAATATTCATAATTGATTCTTTGGTTTAGAGCGATATATCATTACCACTTAAAACAGATAATGATTCAGTACGTTTGATAACAGAAACATTAAAAGCAGCACATCATTATATCAACCAAAATGATCGTTTAGATCAATTTCGACGATTCTTAACTTTGGCAAAAATATCAAATTTCTTTATGAATGCTGACGATACTGAAATGATTCAAAATGATTTTGTCGAAATGCGTAAAGCCGATTCTGTGACTAATGCCGATGATTTGCATTCTCTATTGGTATTATCTCGTCTCTTGGCTATAGCTCGAGGAAAGCAAATATTAGATAAAGAATCTTGGAATTTAGCCAAAGACATGGAAACTAAACGACGTCAACGTCTAAAAGAATTGCCTAAATCTACACTGCATTCTCGTTCTTAATAAATAAATATACGCAACTCAATTTTTATAAGTCATTTAATAAATATTTTATTACAAAAATAAACTATTGCCAAGATTATTTTATGATTAACGGTATATTTTCCACAAAATTTCCTAAATTGCGTGTAATATGAATATATTCTAATTGATAACATCAATTCAAAATTCTTCAAACTTATTTAACCAACAATATTACTGCATATTACAATATATTGACAAAAAGTAACTTCCTTCAGAAGGCAAGTAATGAATATTGATCAAATGCTATACTATATTTATTTAAATTTAAAATAATAGACTGATCAAAAGGAGTTGACATTGTTCATTGTGATTAAGAGCGATTGCCAACAAATTCGCCGCACTAGCAATGATATAATTTTTCCATTTACCATTGATGCACCACCAGCATCTGTGAAGATTCCACTACCCGTTTTCTATGAATAGAATTTTCTATTGGTGGAACCTGTTCTGTTGATTCTGTTCAATTCGGCCAAGATCTTTTGATATGATAGAGTTTAAGTTTACAAACTAATTCTCATTAAAATAAGCCGCGACACTAAAAGGCTTTGCAGAACATTTCAAACATAAATTTACGAACTCTATGAATTGTCAATATGCTTTGCAACTATCATTAAGGAAATAGGTCAGCCTTATTAGAATAGGTCTATCAGTATACTCGGGAATCGATTTGACAAACTAAATGGTCAGAGTACGTTGAGAGTTTAGGCCTAGTCACTTCTAACACTAAAGTTAGCCACAATGAATCTTTTTCGACCTCCAAGTGGTGTATTCCTGAGCTTTCGTAACCTGACACCGTACTCTACCACTACGAACTTCAAAATCACACTAAATCCGGAATTAATTTGTCGCTATTTCAAATATGAATTATTTTCATACATAAGAATTTATTTCTTTGCTTTTTAAACTACATTAGCTGCAAAATATTAAAACCATATTATCATACGTTTCATAAATAATTTATTTTCCTTTGTTTTATAAATTACATTAGCTGCAAAACTCTTGGCTCGATCATGAAATACAATTGAACTTCAGTTGCATTGACACAGCTGTCAAAAAAGATATTAGAAATTGGAACTGACAACTGCTAGCTGACAACGCAACTGAAGTTCAGTTGGTATTCATAACAGATCCGTATACAGTATAAGCCTGCGCATGTATTAATTATACATAAAAAACACAAATGAGTACAACCTAAGAATACCAAGGCGGTCCACCATCATATCGATATTTAATTCCCTCTTCCATATTGCCGATACTTGTACTTTTGCAATCAGATACATTCACTATAAAAAAAGAAAAATATCTTGTTTATATTTTTAAATTTAAAAAATTATACATTTGAAATTGAAGTGATTTCAGAATGGATTTGTGTCATTTATTAGTCAAATGATGGGGAATCCGAAAAAGTATCATCACTTGACGTTATAAATTTATTAACATTTAAGATTCTCACCTACCTTTATTGAAATCTTTGAATATCTTTTCGGATTATCTACATCATACATATCTGTAATTAAATAATAGATAGTTTTAATATACTTTCAAAATAGGATATATAATACTTTAAATATAGAATTTATCAGTATGGATTTAGTGTCATTTATTTTTCAAATGATGGGGAATCCGAAATAAATTCATCATTGTGATGTAGGTATATATACAATGCATATATAAATATATATAAAATACAAACATGAAAACAGCTGGGTCTAAATTTTCAAATACTTTGTAGGTCATATCAAGATTTATTTGTCAAAATTATTACTTATTATTATATAAAAAAACCAGCTGGTTTAATTAATGTTTTCATTATTGTACTTATTCTAAATAAAGGAGAAAATTCGGGAAATCACTTACCTCCTCCTCTTAAATTACAGCGTTTAAATTCAAGATAATATTTATCCACATTGTAATAATCTGAAAAAACAAAAATATTTTATTTTTATTAATATATTGGTTAAATATTTCTAAAGATAAAGATGTAAAAATCTAATATTTTTGATCAGCAATTATAATTTGCGTTGGATATGGGATAAATTCTCTTCATGGCTTATCAAAGCGAGCTGGGTTAATGTTTTCATCATATTTTTTTTAGATACTATATAAATACAATTTTATTTTTTGTAAAGAACTCACCTTCTTTTCTCCGCATGTATAACATTTTCTTATGTAAGAACTTTCAAATACGAGACGCACAATCCCTTGTATTTAATTATAAAATTGGGATTATCTGTAAAATAAAAAGTTTATTGTTAGACATAGTGTAAAAGACAATTGGAAATAATTTTAAAGCTTTAATCAGATAAAATAAATTGCGTTGGATATGGGATAAATTCTCTTCATGGCTTATCAAAGCGAGCTGGGTTAATGTTTTCATCATTTAAAATATATTTTTTTCAACAATTTTTTTTTTTTAATATCTTACCTATTAATTTATTTTTTTTACACGATTTTTATGTTTAGAGAAGCACAATTCCATTGCATTTAATTTTATAAGTAGGAATATCTGTAAAGAAGAAAATTTATTGTTAGACATAGTGTAAAAGACAATTGGAAATAATTTTAAAGCTTTAATCAGATAAAATAAATTGCGTTGGATATGGGATAAATTTTCTTCATGGCTTATCAAAGCGAGCTGGGTTAATGTTTTCATCATTAAGTATTACTATTTTTAATTTTCTTTTTTTTTTAAATAAGAATTTAGCTCATACCTATAAATTTCCTTGTACATTAGCGTTGTACAGCACCATGTATAGGTTAATCCATTGCATCTTTTATGTTTGAAGTAGGATGAACTGTAAACAGAAAAAAAATATTGTTAGCAAAATTATAAAAAACAATAAGAAATATGAATACAAAGTTTTAATCAGATAAAATATTTTGCGTTGGATATGGGATAAATTCTCTTCATGGCTTATCAAAGCGAGCTGGGTTAAAGTTTTCATCATACAAAGAATGTAATTTCAGTCAGATTATAAATAATAATTACCTTTTAAATGCATATGTCATAATGTTCCCATTGCAGCTAATTTTTTTTTTAACCTGAAAGGCAGAATAAAAACTTAGTGAATTTTGTAATTATAAAATTTATAATGCTTCAATTGAAAACATAGCAAAAAAAGATCAGTTCTACTATCTAATGAAATAACTCACAGAATTTAAATTCAAGTTTCAAAAAAATCATCATACAAATAGTTATAAATAAATAACAATTTTTATAGACATTTTATTATTACGTGTTATTACCTTTAAAATCAGTTGATATATATCCATCCATTGTTTTGAATAAATGGACTCGTCCCAAAAGTAAATTTTTTGTGGTAAAATAATCGAAAATGTGAATAAAACCTGCAATTAAAATACAAATATTATTAATTACTTTTTTATTCTTTAAATTCTAAAGAGTTATAGTAATGTGAAATCAGATTTGTGTTTGTCATCAACTTTTCTCAAGAGTAGCAAATAAATATTACCATCATGTAATGTTCCAAATAAAAATTTTGTTCAAAATATATATTAAACTTACTTTTTTTTACGTTGAGCGAAACATAAATAATAATAAGTTATTTAATTAAAATATTTGGCAATTAACGCCTTCCGAGAGTCCATTTTAGTCGTAGAATAATTGGAAGATATAAGCAAACGCTGCAATTAAAATATTATTAATTACAATTTATTCTTTAAATTCTAAAAAGAGTTATAGTAATGTGAAATCAGATTTGTGTTTGTCATCAACTTTTCTCAAGAGTAGCAAATAAATATTACCATCATATAATAATCTAAATACGAATCATATTCTAAAAAAAAATATTAAACTTACTTTTCATTTATACGAAGCCGGCCTCCGCTAATAAGTAGTCATTTTATCGTGGTGCAAATATATATCGGCTTAAACCCGAGCAGTCAGAAGTAGTCCAGTTACTGCCAGTAAAGTCAAACCTAATCGTTCCATTTCCTAAAAACAGAAGAAAATACAAAATGGTTAAAATATTGCTCAAACTTTTTACATAATATTTAGAGATTTGATTGTCAGTTAAAATTTGTCATCAATGAATTAAGATTTTATCAGCGACGAAAAATAATAAAACATCATGAAAACAGATTAATAGATTTTTATATCAACATTTAAACATACCTTTTATATAGTATCGATTGTGACGGCGACTGTTTGGCTGGCTACCTCAAAATTGGTGATTGAAACCTGAAAATAAAAAGGAAACCCTTCCCCCCTGCACATAAAATACAAGAACTTTTTGTGGAATGAAGTGGTGAACTAAAAACTCAATAATTTTTTTTTTCAAAACTTTTTCCCAAAGTTTCGTTCAATTTCTTTCACATTTATGAAAAGATCTTTTTACATATATTAATTGAATGTGTATTATGATGTTATGATTATTAGGTCCTAAACAGACTCTTGTACTGGTGGTTCATAACCTTCGGGTCTTTCAATAACAGCACCTTCAGCAGAGACAACAGCTTCGGTACCTTTGCCACCGCCATCACCGTGCAACTCCAACAATTTAGATAGATCGAAACGGGGCTTTTTCAATACTTTAACCTTACGGATGTAAACATCATGTAATGGGTAAATACGTTGGCAGAACTTCTCAATGTCCTTAGCAATAGAATCTAAAGCTAACTTGCCGACCAATTGTTTCAAGTCAGAGTTGGTGACTTCGTTGGTAATGATTTCGTGCATCTTGGCACGGATTTTACGAACCTGTGAGTGTTGAGCATAACAGGTCTTGCGTTGGGATTGTTGATCCTTGGCAGTGAAGCCAATGCAGAAAACGCGGAGTAAATATCCGTCAGTTGTTTTGGCTTCAACAATACCTTCAATGAGGGTTTGCCATTTCTTGACCATAGATCTAAACAAAAAAAAAAGTTGTTTTATTTTCTGTTGTTAATTTTAGATATTTAAAGAACATTTATTTGTTTACATTGCGAGTGTTAAATGCAAATGCAGATTGCATTTTTATTGTTGTAATGTAGAAAACATGCACGCAATGTATCACATTAAAAAATACCGAACACAGTTTTTAATATACATATATTGTTTTTCATTCGATTTGCCAAATTTTTAATATTTTAATTAGTATCTTTTTTAAGCAATGCTGCACTATTTTCACTTCACATTACACAGTGATACATACATATATTACGTATATATGAACGGACCAACCACTATTTTTTTTTTGTTTATCATTACCTATATTTGTCGGTGGTCAAGTCCATGCCATGGAAATTGCACAAAATGTTGCGATCTTGTACATCCTCAGCGATGAGACGGAATTTGCGGAAGGAACGCTCGGCATCGTTGTCTTTTTGCAAATCACCTAAAGCGACTTCGAACACACGGCCTTTCAAGTAATCAGAAGCGATTTTCTGACCCTGGGTACGGTTAACCAAGGTTTTGCCAATTTGGCGTGTGGCAAACATGTTTGGAGCTTTAACATCGTACCAATCTTTACGGGAGAAGGGATCTACAACCTTCTTCTTGCCACCTTTTTTGCCTCCTTTGGAGAGACCCTTATTTTTACCGACCGCCATCTTCAGAGTTCAAAGCGGAAAAAGATCGAATCACGTTGATGACTCGCTGTCAAAAGAAAGGAAGTTAAAAAATTTGTCCACTGAACAGTAATTCATCGTTGAATATTGACAATTTATCTCTAGCGTTGCCACCAGAAAATTCTAATACGATAAAATAAAAATAAAATGTATACTAAATTATCAAGTCTAAATCTTCAGTAATTGCTTTCAAAGCTAAAATGAATCATATATACCAAATAAAATAAAATTGGTTTTTGGAAAGTTTAATACTTTATTGTTTTAAAATCTTTACTATATAAATTATCATATTTAAATCCATCGAATGTGTATATTCTCGTTAAGTGGCAATTCTATTAATTTAACGAAAGATAACCGAACACCTTCCAATTAGCAGTACTTTTTATTACATCTTTGAATAGTACTATTTATAGCAGCAGAGCATTTTTCATATAGTAAACAAAAAACTGCAAGTATAATGAAAAATTTTCAAAAATAAAAGAAGAAGCGAAAAAATGAATATAAGAATTTATTTTTAAAGATTATGCAAATATTAATCACACTCAGCAATTGTTCTATGTTTTTAATACATTGTAATCAAAAAAATTAATAAAAACAAATATGTCTCAAAGCACTTCTAGTACCGGAGGTGTCAATAGGCGTGAACTGATAGAACATACATCAGTTGGGGTAGGTATTATTAATAATACTATTACCGCCAGATATGGTTCAAATGATACTGAATGGGAAGCTCGAGAGGTTGGTATATAGGCAATTTATTAATAAAATTGTACTAATATTTCTTATATATGCAGTCACAACGTCAGAGAGAGTTGGAAGAAGCCCGTGCTAGAGCGGCTCAAATGGAAAAAACTATGAAATGGTGGTCGGATTGTACAGCTAATTGGAGAGAAAAGTGGAGTAAGGTGAGTAACGCACAAGCGGTAACCAATCAACAAAAACTTTTTAAACAAACTACCTTAACAACTTGAATATTCTATAACATTTTCTTTGCACGCTTTTTTGTATTGATGCTAGGGTGTAACTTATAGTCTAATATATATTAATACTTTGTAAATTATTGTAAGTCTTGTGAAATTTAATAATAAACTTTAATGTTTTTTAATGTAAGTTTAAAGCATATGATTTAATGAAAGGTCTATGAAATAACCTAAAGTTAGAATTATAACAAAACGTTGCACTAAACATAATCATAAACACTATAAACTCGTTCTGAGATCCCTTTTGCCAATAATCACAGCATCATCCATAAAATGTTAAGACCGCGTCACATAGAATCTTTCATACGTTCAATTATGACTTTCCAAGCTGACAGGATATTTAAAATACGTGTTTTCTTATGTGCTTTGTTTCATTCGGTACTTTTTCAATGCACAAAATATATTTTGGTAGCTATCAGCTAGTTAGTTTTGTTTTATATATATATATTTGCAATTAATTTTAAATAATCAATAAACGTTTTTAAAATAATTTAACTTTACTTGGCAATAGAGTGTATAAATTTTTCTAATAATTTTTTTTGTCATATTAAATAGGTTCGTAACGAACGAAATAAAGCTAGAGAAGAAGCTAAGCAGCTAAGAGTTAATCTTGAAATGGCCATGAAAGAAGCAAATTCCTACAAACGTGAAAAGAATGATTTGGAAATTCAAATTTCTCAACTGAAAAAAGAAATGGAAAAAGTTCATTCTCTAATGATGAAACATGCTGGACAATTTCATAAGACTGGGTAATAACAATTCATATGAAGGAAATATGTTAATAATATATGTAATTTAATTACAGAATGGTTGATACAGGCGAAGAAAATGAGGGAAATAGCAGAGATGCTAATTGTTCTCCTGACATATCTTCGGATGGTTTGAAGAATGTTAATAGTGAAGATGGTTTAGTTACTAAGGCAACAGTGGGTGGGGAAACAAAAGATCTCGACATTGAAGAATATGTCTTAAAAGGTGCTGCACATAAAAACCTAGCTGATTTGGGTAAATATAACTACAAACTTAAAATTCTTGTTTTATGCTATATTTCTTAAATTTAATTGTGATTTCTTAATATTTCATTATATTTTTAGATGAAGTATCCGCTGAGGAAAAACGTTTAATACAGCAGTTATCAAAAGATGACTTTGATGAGGACTACTTATTACAAAAAATTTCTATGCTCCAGTTGCGATTAGATGAAGCCCAAAAAACAGTTCAAGCTGAACGCGAGTAGGTACAAAAAAATGTATTTTGTATTGTTATAATTGCCCGGATTTTTCTTTAGCGAAAAATTTGTTTTACATAAAAATATTGAAAAATTGTCTCTGGAAATCCAAGAAGTACGGGAACGTCAAGAGGAATTGCGATCTGCTAAGCAGGTAATTGATAAATTTTATTATTTCTGTTCTACTTTTATTAAAAACAAAATTTTTAAATCTTATAGGAAGCTGTACGAGAGTTATTAACATTGCAAGAATCTCATCGTGCTGAAATGCGAATTATAAATAATTCTCTGCAAGAAGAAGTAGCCGCACGCGAGAATCTAGAACGACGTTTAAGTGAATTGCGAACAGAACTTGAACGTTTGCAAGCAGAAAATGCTTCAGAATGGGGCAAGCGTGAACGATTAGAAACGGAGAAATTGGCTTTGGAACGAGATAACAAAAAACTTCGAACAGAACTAAGAGACTTTCAAGAACGTTCAGATCGAAAAGGACGACCAATACAAGCAACAGATGCTGAAAATCGTGCACTGCAGCAGGAACTAGCTGATCGGACTAAGGTTTGTATTGCATTGAAAGCGATTTAGTGGAAAAGTTGGGAAATATTGTAATTTTTTTTTCAGGAACTGAGCGAACTTAAAATATCTCATTCTAAACTAAAGAAACTGTTATCGGAAACTAATACAGAGCTAGGCCATGCGGTTAGAAGAGCCGAACAATACGAAGCTGAGGTAAGTTGAACCATTTAAGCATTTATCTTTGCAATATAGTTTTTCTTTTAAAATTAAAATTAAATTATAATTTTGAACGAAATTCGACCATGTTTGTTAATATTCGGTCGAAGAAGTATACATACACCGTTGTACGTATACAAAATTGAGTGCTTACAACTTTGTTTACTTATTAAATACTTATTTCTTATAAAAAGCCTTTTATGAAAAATCTTGCTAATAAGTACTTAATAGTCGCACTATTTAATTTAAGGTTAGCAATACCTTGTTGTTGTTATACACGTCACTTGTTACTTATTAAAAAACTTTACATAATCCTTTTCCTTTAGTTTATTTATTTGTTGATATATTTTATATAAAATTATTTTTTGTTTATATATTTGTGATTCTAATCACACCTATTAAGTTTGGATGAAATCGAATGAAGCGTTTAAACACCAGCGGACATAACTGTATCTAATCTAAATAGACACTTATAAAAAATTCAGGTCAAAAACGAATACATATATCCAACAGCTGTAAGGTGTATAAAAATGATTATCTGTTGATGATTTAATTTAGCACTGATTGTATTTATAAATTTTGAAAAAATAGTTTTTAGCGCCAATTTAAATAGACAGTAACGATTCTAAATAAGCCATTCCATATCCGACGTTTAAGGTTATATTTATTATGAAAAGGTGAAGTCGTGGATACATTTACATAAAAAATAGAACATTGATTCTACTATTAATCCTTGTTTGTGATATGAAATGCAACAATATACGTTTTATTAACATTAATCTTCATTTATACTTAAAATAAATGCATTTTAATATAATATTATACACAGTCGTGTGCTATTATGTCATAAAACATAATAAAAAAAATAAAAATTTATAATATAAAAGTTTTCGTGTGGCGGTGGAAGCTGTAAATGCAACATTAAAAACTTATGTTAATTTGCAAAAGCAGCAATGCCAGTAATAGCACGTCCTAAAATTAAAGCATGAATATCATGTGTGCCTTCATAAGTATTGACAGCCTCTAAATTCATAACATGACGTATTATATGATATTCATCGGCAATGCCATTGCCACCCAAAGTATCACGCATAACACGTGCAATTTCTAAAGCTTTTCCTGCATTATTGCGTTTGATCATCGAAATCATTTCGGGTGTATGAAGTTTTTTATCCTTAAGACGACCAACTTGCAAACATGCCTGTAAACCTAATGCAATATCGGTGCTGGCATCGGCAAATTTCTTTTGTATCAATTGATTGGCAGCTAAGGGTCTCTTAAACTGTTTGCGATCAAGGGTGTATTGGCGTGCAATATCAAGACAAGCTTCCGCTGCACCTAGAGCTCCCCAAGCAATACCGTAACGAGCATTATTCAGGCAACCGAATGGTCCGCTAAAGCCAACGACATTTGGTAATAAATTTTCTTCCGGCACGTGAAGATCATCCATAAGAATCATGCCAGTAGCAGAGGCTCGCAAAGAAAACTTGCCCTCAATTTTAGGTGTTGCTAAGCCTTTAGATGACTGTTCGCGATCAACAATGAAGCCCCTAACTTTATCATCTTCTCCTTTTGCCCAAACAATAATTACATCAGCTATAGGTGAACTGGTGATCCAAGTTTTAGATCCATTTAAAATATAACATTTGCTTTTACTATCGTATTTGGCTCTAGTTTCCATGCCAGCGGGATCGCTACCATGATTAGGTTCAGTGAGACCAAATGCACCTGTTAAAATAGAAAAACAAAAACGATCCCACCAATGAACTTATCTTTCCATTTGTGCTTATCTATAATGTATTTATTTTTGGCTTATATCAATCTTCATAAGTTGATAACGAGTAAATTAAGATTCAATTGGAATTGAAGATAAGGAAAAAACATAATTATTATGAAAAACATACATACCAATTAATTTGCCTTGGGCCATGCGTGGTAAATATTTTTCCTTTTGTTCAGGAGTACCATAATCATAAATAGCACCCATGGCTAATGAACTCTGTACGCTCATTGCTGAACGATATGCCGAATCGACACGTTCAACCTCACGTGTAAGAAGGCCATATGCAACATTGGAAACACCAGCGCAACCATAACCGTTAAGTGTGCATCCCAGAGCACCAAGTTGACCAAATTCTTCCATTATAGCTTTATCAAATATTTCTTCACGATTGGCTTTTGTAACTCTGGGCAATAATGTAGTCTGGCAGTAATTACGGAAGGTATCGCGTATCGCAATTTCATCTTCGGTTAATTGTGATTCCAAATTTAATGGATCTTGCCAATTGAACTTAGGTCCTTGGCTTGACTTTGTGGCAAAAGTAGCCCTTGATATAAGTGGACTTATTTTAGTTAACAAATTTTTTGAAATCATTTTTTTACGATTTATTAAATTTCTTCTCTATTAGGTAAGTATCCACCAAGAACTAAATCAGCTGGTAGTTTTTTTCCACTACTGCTTTGTGCGAATGTTCTCAACAACTGAAGAGAGCCACCAAATTTAATTTGAATCTCACAAGCAGGTTATGTTCTTTTTTTATCAATAAAAATTCATTCTCTCAGTAATTCTCTTTTATTAAAATTTATGAACGTTGTTTTTGAGTTGTTGGCAAATTTTTTTTTGTATTTGTATTTGATGTTTATATTTCATTTTATTATGCGATGGTATGTTTGTTAATCTAATTATTCAAGTATCATGCTTATAATGTGTTTTGAAAAGCATAAAATAGACACACGAATATCTTTTATTATTAAATTCTACTATTCTATGCTGACATAAGGTTTTAATTGTTTTTAATCATTATTGAACTCTGTTAGTATGAGATATTAAATTAAATTATTCAAGTATCATGCTTATAATGTGTTTTGAAAAGCATAAAATAGACACACGAATATCTTTTATTATTAAATTCTACTATTTTATGCTGACATAGGGTTTTAATTATTTTTAATCATTATTGAATTCTGTTAGTATGAGATATTAAATTAAGCGGCGATCGAATTTGAATATTAAATTAAAATTCCAAAAAATTTATACACACAGTATATCTGTACATTTGCTATATTTGTGCCTTATCAGTGCACTAGCAACAGAAGTTTCATTGCAATTAATGCAGAATTATTATGATTTTTTCTCTCTTTTATGAACATTTAGTTATAAGACTTAGGTACATTGATTTGCATAAATTGCTTATTTTGCATTCAAATTTTGCGTAGTTTAATCAAACAATTTCCAACCCCTCCTTTTTGTTAAAGGTAAAGCGTTTACGACAACGGGTCGAGGAATTAAAACGTGAACTAGCGGCTGCCGAAGATGAACTAGATTCGGCAGTAAATCAAGTCCGCCGTTTACAACGCACTAATGACGAACTTGTCGGACAAAATGAAGGGCTACAAGTGCAAATACAACATCTACAAACCAGGTTTGAAATTTTCTTTAAGAATAAGAATTTTAACGCTTACCTAACTACTGGTAATAATATAAAATATTCTAATATTTGGAATGCTGCTGTCTATGTGTATGATATACATTTACACTATACTAACATTTCCTTTAATATATAACTTAAGACGTGCAATAAGTCCTCAAATGCGTGGAAGTTTTAATGGTGTCCAATTGCGGAATAAGATAGCAGTTGAATTACCAAGTGATTGTTTGCCAAACATTAATGATTTGCGGCAAATATTTGATGATGGTTCATCGCAAGGTAATGTTGGTTTGCGACATTCATCGGGCGCAGAGCCATCATCAAAACGTTCTAGTCATACAGAACGAACTCTCTTACAACAACAAGCAAACAGTTTTTTTGATGCTAAACCATCACATGTTGAAGAGAATATATTTGAATCGAAAAGTCGTAATCTTGAATTTGAGAGGGCTAAACAAAAATTTGATAATCCAACGCATTTGCATCATCAACATCATCACCACCAGCGCGAACAACGTGAACGTTCATCTGGAAGATATGGGCCAAGTAATAGTGGTAGTGGTGGTAATAGTACTGCTGTCAGTACTCCCAATAGCAGAGCAAATTTAGCTTTGCCCTTAAAAACTACCACAGCTACTAGTGGCCAAAGTAGTAGTAATTCTAATTCAAATTTGAATTCGAATTCGTCTAACCTTACCAAAGACGATATAAATCGGCAACTGTTTGAAGATCATTCGCGTTCTTCGACGGTTGGTGGTAGCGGTGCTGGTGCTATAAGTGCTGATGCTAAATTCTTTCAAAAAGATAATACCAATGCTGCAACCGGTGGTGGGAGTTACTCTCGTAACAGTATTAACTTGGATGGTCTAAAAGTATCAGATGATGAGGTAAACCGCTTTTGAACTTGAAATATATAAATCAATTTATTTTGTTATTATTACATACCTACTACTACCTACTACGTATGTATACATACATACATATATATTTTATTTTGTTAATATTATAACTTATTTGCTTTAATGTTTTTAATTTTAATTATAAAATTATATATTACTTGCTTATCTCCTTATTGAACCATTTTTTGTAAGTATTGCACACTGCTATATGATTTCACAACATAGTAAAATATACGTAAATATGCGCCAAAAAAATAAAATGTCCTAAACAATTTTTCTTTTTGTAATCCTCTCACATAGACTCCGTAATTATGGTTCCACTAGCTTACTACTTGATGAAGAAACAGAAGGCAACAGTGAGTAAGAAATAACCAAACGACACTTCGATATTTCACGATATTATTTAAGAATTTATAATTACAATTAGTCATAATATTACTTGACATATTTAGATGTAAATTTAATATATTAAATTGGTTATATTCAATTGTTCTAACAAAATATTAATACAAAAATAATAGTTTTGGAGATTTTAGCGTAAAAGACATCCATATATAATTTTAAAAAAACAAGTTCTATTTAGAAGTTTTTCATATTTTGTCAAACCTTAAGAATAAATGACTTTTGATTAAGATTATAGAGATATTGATCAAACAGTATATGCAATTATTATTTTTTAAAATATATCTTAATGTAATGAATACATTATGTAATGTAATGAATACATTTCTTTTAATTAGCCTCTCAACATTAGTATTATATACATAAACATTGGCCAACAAAATTTATGACACTTGGGGTGATACTGTCATATAGCAGCAACACTTTAAATTAAAAATTTAAATGAAATGAATTTTTTTATTTTTAATATACAATAATATTTATTTTAAACTGAAAAATTCATTTGCAATTAATTACCAACCAAGGTAATAAATTTAAGTCAGTCCTTAAGCACATGTAGATCACAATCATTCCTAAATATTTATTTCAAGTAAAATCCATTTGTTGATATTGATCAATTTTGTATGAATACATTAAAGGATAATAAAAAGTATTGAATAATAAATCTTTGCTATCCTAATATTAATAACTTTAATAATTAAGTTTAATTTACTTTAAAACTCAACGATTGTATTAAATTTTTCGGCATTTAATAATAATATTTTTTTGTACTATAAAATATATTGTATAATTTTACATAAATACTTGATCTTTTTTAAATATTAACCCCATTAGTTCTAAAAAACATGTCTTCAGTTCTATTATAATTGCTTATGATTGTTTTCCATATACATACATAACATTAATAAATATACCTTACGAATAAAATTGATGAAGAAAACTATCTTTATATGCATTTTATATTGAAAGTTTTTAAATGAAAAATACTTGGATTATTTAAAATTTATTATTATTTTGTAATTTTTTTCTTACTCAAATTTATTTTTAATACTAAAAATATTTCTTCAGAGATTGCCATTTTTAATTACTTGCCTTCAAATAACTTTTTTTTATTGCTGTTACAAAAAATTATGTTTAAACTCTATCTTAAAATGTTGGAATAGAAACTCGAAGTATACTCATCAACAAATTTATATTCAGTTCTTTGGGTTTTTTGATTTAGCCTGTGTAATATTTTAATTTTTATTAGTAACTGCTGTCAACAAGTTTGTCTCCTGTCTAAAAAAGCATGAAGATGTTATCAAGGTTTTCTAAGTCATTAAATTATGAGGCTTCAATCTCTTTAAAATAACCCATCTGATCGCCCCACCTCTGGAGAAAGAGTTGAAGTCAATTACCAATAGTTTCTCATCATTGCTCCAACAGATATTCACAAGGAGCATTGCCTTTAAGCAATGACAGATTTACCTGCCATCTGCCAATTACCCATTTAGCAGAAAAACTGTAACAAAGCAATAACATCATGCAACAAGGTTTGGAGTCATGTCTTGTGAAATATTATTCTTCTTTCTTACTTACTCTTAAAGTTACTTCCTATCAAGTTGCAAAAGAATACAAATATGGCATTATTTGAATTTCATTTTATTTATTAATATAATAAATTTTAAGTACAAATTACTTTTTTAAAAGCTTTAGCACATTTTTATTTAGTTGTTTCGATTTTAAGTGAATTTAACAAAAAAAAAAATGTTCTTTTATCTTTTTCTTAGACTAGATATTTTTTATAACATGTATTATTTTTGTAAATGATCAGTTGAGAAAGACCTGCAAAAGGATTGCAATTGATATTGTATTTAAAATTTTAATTTTATGAAGGATTGTAGGGAAAGGAATTTTTAATAACGTTATATAATTCGTTACGAAATATTATATGATTATTTTGCTACAATAAAAAAGAGCCTATAAACTATAGTTTTTATTTTAAAGAAACAACAGAAATAGTATTTTAATTTTCAAATTTTTTTTGATAACAGGAAAAAGGATGGCATATTTGATAAACAGAATTTGGATGGAATCCTTCTTATGGTATTATCTCATCTCTGCAATGTCCAACGCTTAGTTATGTGATTAAAAATTAACAGATCCTTTTTGCGTAAAAATTTTACAAAATGTTGACCGTTGACACTCCAATGTTTTAAACTATAAAAAAGCAAGTAACAATAGTTATTGCGATTAATTTCTTAAATATTTTGTATACTATGCATATAATATGGTTTACATTATTGAAATATTTTGAATTTTCTGAGTTTTTAGCTAACGTCGAACTAAGTGAATCAAGAAAATTTCATGGAGAGCATGTAAAGTAATTATATTCTAATATGACGTCTAGCAGTTTACATATGTATATCTTCCTAAAATGAAAGCGTTAAATAACTTGCAATAAGATAACCATTGTATTACTTGCGGATACTTATAAAAATTAGCTTAGATTATGTGGTTGTAATTGATTAAATTGTATTATTAACTAATTGTCTTTTGAGCTTTCTAACTCAATATTAAAATGTTTTAATTTAAATTTTTATTTGTGTAACAGTTTGAAAATTATGGAAATTATATTTTTTGGATAATTTTAGAAATTTAAAATTTTTCTATTTAATTAAAGCTAAAAGTCCAGAATTTTTATATTATTTAAATAAAAAAATTTAATTGTAGATAAAAGTCAGTTTGATTTATGTTTTGAAAATTCTTATTCAATTGTTTTCTTCAATATTTTAGAATTTGTATTTCAAATATATTCGTTTGAATTTAATTTATAAAATATAAATAGAAGTTGCTAATGAATTCTTATTTTAAAAATATTAAAACAGTTAAATAATTGGAAAATTTAAAGTTTTCACAACTTTACTGTTATATTTATCAAGTTGAGAAAATGTATTGAATTTGAAAAGATTTTAGAAAAACACTGTCGGAGATAAAATAATGTTTTAAATGATTTTAAAATCTTTTTAAGAACAGGTTTTTGAGTCTGGTTTAAAGAAGTGTATTAGTTTTTTATATTAAATTTAAACAGTATCTGTAAAATACACTCAAATTGAATCATTATAAAATATTAGAAACTAATAAATAAATAAAATAAATAATAAAGAATTGGGGATAATAGCATTCTAATAAAGTAAAATATAGCAATATTTCCCTTTTTTATAAAGGAAATTAAAAAAAAAATTTATAAACATGGGTGTATATTGTATTTTGAAAGTAAAAAAAGAATATTTGTTAAGGAATGCAATTTTTCAATAGCAATAGTATTATCGAATTAATATTGAATGATATTTAACGACTTTTAAAACTTTTAAATTAATCATTTTGTTTAATGATGCTCTCTATTTTATATTTCGAGTTCTTGTTAGTACACCAATACTGTATAAGTGAAACTAATTAATTATTGTTTAAGCGGCTGATAAATTGTATACTCTGGTTACTAAATTTGTTTAGTATATTGTATGAAGGTACTATTTTTTTGTTTTATTTTGTTTTGATTTAATTAATATTAAATATGCTAATATATTATATAAATTATATAATTATTCATTATTATTTTTGTTTAAGCTAAACGATTTTATGAAAAATTATTTTTAATACAATTTACAAAAGTTTTGTTATTTTTTTCTTAGGTCCTTTGAGAATTTTTGTTTTTTTTGTTAGCTATACTAAAGTTATTAATTACTATGATTTGTTAATAATAAATACATTTTATAAAGTACATACAAAATTTACAATATTATAGACTTTAATAAAATTTAACATGGGATAATAAAATTAAACTATTTATATAAAAATTTAACAAAGTAATTCGTTTAAACAAAAATAACGTTAGAGGAAAAGGCTTATACTTAAAGATAAAAGGAAAACAAATGCATTAATAAGTATACTTGTTGATTCGCCACATAATTCAATGCTGCTTTCCTGCAAGAATGAACACAACAAAAAAATTTTAAAATATTTATAACAACATATGAAAACTATTTGAAGAAGACTTACATTAACATGCCGGCTTATGCAGCTAACTGGACGTACACGTGAAAATTCATGATCCCTTTTGAAACACGCTAACGTTTGATTTTCCTCCAAAGGATAATTAATATCCATTGGATTTACTGTCAGTATGTGTGTTACATCACGTGGACACATCTGATCTATGACCAATAGAATCAAATTACTGGCTGGTATAGGAAGTACAACAAAGGGTCTCTCGCAGCCATGTGCTGTCATATTGTATACCACATTATCCTTTTCATTATAAAGCGTATACAAGTCTCGTTGCATGTCACATGGCTTCAGTCTGGTTCTTTGTAAAGTTACTAATCGTACCCATTCATTATTTTTAACATTCACCATGTAATCGGTCATATTCTCGTCTACATAATGTTCGAAAAAATCTGCTGCTACAGTACTCAGTTCAATAAGATACAGGACTATTGTGCTTAAAATCCATTTTAGTGCTTTAAGTACATGGAATATAGGCTAAAATTGTAATAAATATTGAATAAATTAATTAAAACCCGGCGTTCTATAATTAAAAAAAAATTCTTTTGTGTAAAAAAAAAATAGTGACACTTAGTAATGGTCGTAAATACTCGGTAAAGGTCACCTATGTTCTATTTTGTCAAAGTAACAACGTATCAAGTTGGCACAATCAATACTTTGACGTATAATGCGTAAATGCATTATGAAATCCTTGTTTTAACAATCCATTCTTTTGCTTTAAACATAAGCCATTTGGAGACGAATTGTTATTTTTGTTAATATTTACCGTTAAGACATATGACGATGAGTTCATATCACCATCCGGCACAAAACAAACAGCTTGATAATCATAAACTGTCACGCGCTTATAAACATTTTCTTCCACTAAACGATGCATTATTGCGCCATTAATTTCACCAAAAAATCTTCCGGTTTCATGGCGACTTGGTGATATAATAATAAAACCGTTATTATCCAAAACGTAGCAATCTTTATCGTCAACATTACATGCCTAAAATAAATGTTTAATTATTGCGTTAATTTTGAAATAAAATATTTTAAAGCATCTTACATTTCCTGTTATATTACGAAATAATTTTATGAGAGCACTCTGCTGAAATTGAAAACCAACTACGGCTGCTGGTGCTGACTTGCCGCCTTCAGCATGGAATATAGCATGACTGGCAGTGACTATAGTTTCGGCAGCAGTCTCACCAGCATCAAATGGTACTGAATAAACAAAGCTCTCCTCACGCACGAAATGCTGGTCAACAGCTCGTTTATACCAAATCTCATCGATGGCCTTATTGTTGTGTTCACTAAATGTTTCACTGCAAAACAGCAATTGTTAAAAACATAATGTAACATAACATAAGATGGTGTAACTTGTTTCAGATACCTACCCCGCACCTAATTCTTCGGCCATATTTGAATGGAATTCCTGCCATCGAGTAAGACCACTGTGTGTAGCTAAAAATGCCACTGTTATGCCAAAGCGTTGCTTAAACTCATTTCTATTTATTAAAATAATATTAAATATAATTACTATTTGATTTCAATTAATAATAAACGTTTGTCAATATCTCGGTGTAATCAAAAAATAAATCATTTTACCTTGGCAACAAACCCATTAATACTGAAATAGGATTTGAAGCACTTGATCTATTTAATCAAATTCCATCAAATGACATAAAATATTTAAAAAGTGTGTTTATTTAAAAGATATGTATTTTATGTATGTATACATGTACATGTTGATTTTAATAAGGAAGATATAGACAAAAATTGTAAATAAAATAAAAATGCACAAAAGATATGCAGAATAGAAAGTAAAATGAAATTGATTTATTATCGTACGAGAGGATGACACTAGTAAATTTGAAAAAAAAAATTTTTGATATGTCAAATTCTTCTTCCCTCGATAGTATTTGGAATTATATTAAGTTTACATGACATATAATAAAAATTAAGACGAGAACTTTCTAAAGTGGCTCAAAGATTGTACAGGATCTTTATGTAGCATATTTCAATTTATTCCCAGTGGCATAAATAATTTCAATTTCTTACATTAAATATCGATTTAAAATAACTCACATTGATTACAGTGATTGATTGATAAGACACAATTCTTTGGAAATCTTAAAACGATCGTAAGAACTTTTATTTTTTATTTTTTAATCTTATTACCAGAGAAATAATGGGGATATAAACTGCGGAATACGGGTAGAACGGCCCGTTAGGAAAAAGGCGTATAGTCATTACTAGACGTTGCGATATAAGCACTTATGCGACGTACAGCGGCTTTGGACACACGAAAAATCAGTTCTGCCGGAGCTTCGGAGACAGTGTATTCTAGGTGGACAATTTAAACAAACCACAGTCTAGTAGGTAGTGTTTTGGCTTATTACTAGTGAAGCCACGGTTTAGGGCCCAAGTCAGACATCTCCAGTAAAACAAAATATGAAAAAATATTTCTTCTTTCTCGGAAGAGTGTTCTGCCTTCTGGCAAAAATTCTGAGAGCAAATAAATTTTCCATAAAAAGTTTCTCAAAAACTTGTCGTTAGGTGCTGACTATAAATTGTAGGATAAAAGTACCACATACAACATAAGTGGTGTGAGAAGCTAAATTGTAATCCTGAGTGAAGGGTTGTAATGATCACTTATGTATGTATGTAATGGGCATTGGTAGTCTAAGCCACTTCATAAAAAGCTCCATTTGGTTCAGAGATTTGGTATCATAATGGGTACCATGCGGCCTAAGTGTGTCTATCCAATTGGCTAGGCAGCAGACTCAACCTACTTATCAGAGAAGCATCAAGTACTAATTACTACAAGGAATACTTAAAGAAAGAATTACTTTAAGAAAATTGCACAAAAATGAGGAGATAATTGTCAAGGCTTTGAAACGACCAAGAACGTACAGTATACTCTGATGAAAACACCCTTTTATATACCGCAAGAAACTGGGACCAGCATACGTTCGCATAACTAATAGGTCTATTACTAACAGTAACCGAACTTCAGTTGAGTTGTTAGCCGGCAAATAAAAACATGTAGTTGCCGAAAAAATGTTGTTTGCATTTGATATTTTTACATCTCGGTCGTCTGTTGTCATTCCTCATTCAGCCATAACTATATAGATGTTAATTTGATTGAATAAGCGCTTATTTTCTATTTACAAAAGTGCAACAAAAGAAGTTATTATACCGTAATTGATAGCAATTTGTGTGCTCCATTACGTCGGATTAAAAGTTACAACAAATATTTTCGTTTTTTTTTTTTTTTTTTTTTTGAAGATTGGCTTCTCCATTTAGTATTCATTGTTAATATGTGTGTATGTTTTAATAAAAATACAATTTTATAAAAAGAATTCTGCTTTTGGAAGTTGCTCAATATAAAAGATTCAATCTACAAAGATTCTCTGAAGACTACACAACATTTAAATAATTTTATAATTTTAATTTGAATTGAATTGCCAATTATTTTCTTATTTCAAATCCCCTATATGTATACGTTGTAATTGGTTTTAAATCTGCAAAAATTGCATTCTCTATGACTGATTTCGGACTGCCTTTCGTTGACAACCAGGTTTTCATTTTTCCCAATTCATCTTGCGTTCCTTCGATAATACCTTTAACACTGCCGTGTGTAGTGTTCATAACCCAGCCATGCAGACCCAATTCTTTAGCTTTCTTTTCAGTATATTTTCGAAAAAATACGCGTTGAACTTTGCCAAAAATTTCAAAATCACAGCTATACAATTGTCTAGAACCCATTTTAAGATTTTTTTTTATTTTTAGTTTTAAAACTATTTGTAACAAATGAAATATGACTCAAAGTATTTTATTTTAATTAATATGTCAGTAAATAAGTTTTCGCTATACACTAAAAAAAAAAAAAAAATAATAAAAGAAATTATAATTCTAGTTGAAACAACTTTTACTAAAAAGTGCTAGTAATAGTCTAGCAGACAATGTGGTTGGCTTCCGACAGGAGAATTCGTGAGCTCAAACAGCTCAGCTCAGCTCTTATATCAAACAAACTTATTTATATCTTTCGGTGTCATTCCGAACGTAAAATTTAATGAAATTTGGATATAATGACTTGCAGATGAGGTCGTCAAAAGAAAAATTTCACTTATTTCATGCGAAGCTCTAGTCTTGTCAACTTAAAAATTATCGATAATATGGTACATTTTGCTTACCCCTTATCGTCTTTGGAGTTAAAACTTGTATTTTTTGAAAACCATTCTGTAACTCTGGCATCAAATACCAATGATTGCATCAACTGTCGATCACCTAAAAAAATATATGTTTTAATTACAAGAAAATCAATAAAAATCAACAAACATCATTTATTAAGATATAATACTTTTGTATATAATAATTGAATTTGTGCTTTTATTTGAGTAATTTCGATCATGTCCCCATGCACATTTGAAAATAAAACAATAATAATACATATGTATGTACGTATGTATACGAGTAATGGATCTAAAACTTAAAATGTGCAATTCCTCAGCTAACAGTGCATTAAATAAAATATAATTATAGTTTACATGTACAATACTTGTGACATTGAATTTAACATTTTTGGATGCGAGACTCTTTCAGGGGCTCAAATACTGAAACTACGCTACACGCAAACACGGAACAAACCTCTACTTTATAGAATTGTCAAGACGTCTAAAGACTGGCAACTAGAAACCAAAGAAAAATTGAATATCTACAATGGCATTACAATGGGACCTTTGTAAGGAAGTTCGATAAAACGTTCCTCATAACGTCCCCTCATAATTTAATCCCCTCATAATTTTATAAACTCATCATCAATTCATCATCACCAATGATCCAATCTATGTAGTATAATGTAGTATAAAGTGGGAAACAGGCTTAAATCATATAATAAAAGGTGGCGTGTGTTTTGTTTTTCTTCAGGAAATATCCAAGGGAAAGGGTGTTTGACAAATTTCTTCGGTTGATTGTGATGAAATTTAAAACATTGCATTAATCGATAAATATACATATCAACAAAGGCACAAGGTGTATTCATGATTGTTAGGATTAATTAAATAATTAACTAACAAACAATAAAGGATAATTAAACAATTCTCTAAAAAACTTTCAACAAAATAAATTTTTTTATTGCAAACATAGGTTGGTTTTATCGTGGTCGACAATAATGTTTTATAGGAGTCATTTTCCTACTATGGTGTACGGTCATTTAGAAAGTTTCGAAACTAACGGATTATGGTGTACCCTTCGAAATTTCATGCTCTATTATGAAAAAAAATTCATGCTATATATGCCATTTTGATGCATATGCCAGCAGGATAATGATCCCAAATCTACTGCAAATTATGATAAGAAATTGTTGGAATATAACAATATCCATGCATAATACTAGAAAACATTGTTTTCAGATATAAATCCGCTCTGCAACTTGTGGAGTAGAGCGAAGCAACAATCTAAGGGAAGTATCCCACAAATTGTGATAAGTTTTGGAAATAAATTCATGTTGCATGGTAAATAAATCCGCTTGAGGTCTTTTGTAATAGAACAAACTAACAAACAAAGTGAACTATTCCACTAACTGCGATAAGTATTGGGACTTAATTCAGGTTTAAATAAAATCGAAGCAGCTACTAAAAGTTAACCACTCTAGAAAACCATTTGAGTTTTATCATTGTACATATTTGTTTATTTTTCCATAGTTTACTTTAAACTTCTAACCGAGTTGGCAACATCTGGAACCATCTAGAACTCAATATATATAGCACATAATAAATAAAGATCGAAATCGATTTTAGATTATTATTTAATAGGAATTATTACATCCAATACTTAAATTCATGCACTTTATTGATTGTATACAACATATATTGTATCGTGTATTTTAATATGATTTCACTGTGTTGGAAAAAATGTTGTGCTTTTAAAAATATTTTAAAAATAATGTACGATTATGCAACTGAAATGTGATAAATGTGAGAATGTAAGCAAATTGTAATTTCAGTGCGATTATTTTTTTTGTATATTTATTAGCTATAAATTATTATGATATTTTAGTGAATTATCTTTCACATTATGATGGTTTTACTCACAATAGTAATTGTCTTTGTCATATGATGGAATGCGTCCAGCAGATGTGTTAGCTGTGGATTTGCAATTTTGGTTTTGTTGATCATGAATGATTGTAACAAAAAAAAAAATATTTTGAAATTAAGTACTCGACAAAAAATCTTTTAATTTCTTAAATTTCAATTTTGTAAATGATCAATCAATTTTTCATTATGTGGAATAGTACTCGTCTTTAGATAAATCAAATTTTTTCTTATGCACTAAGGCTTGCATTAAACTTGACGAAATTATTGTAAAATTTTCCAGTGAAGGAAAATGTCTGCATGAAATTGGTTCTCTTATTATTACAAGATAATACCGTGAAAAGTAGTTGGCAACACCAAAGTGCTGGGAAGTTTTAGAATTGTTCATTGTTAATTCTGAATAATGGTCGATATCCGACCACTAAAGCTTGATGTAAAGAAAAATTAAACAGTAAGTGCTGTTAAATTTTAACACTATCAAGTGATAGTGTGACAATAAAATTCGAGACGAGCAGCTTATGAAAACAGATTAAATAATCCATTCATAAGAAAAACGTCTTAATCTGCCTGCAATTGATAGAAAGCGTCGTCCTGATTGGGAAAATAGAAAAAATAAAGAACTTTCTTTCTGAAACATTGTATTTGTGAATAACTTTGCCACGGAAGGCTAGTTTTCAAATGTCCTTCCTTTTCAAATAAATTTTTGTATGATATCCTAGGTTGTAATTCGGATTAAAGGGTTCTAATAACCAATTAAGTAAATGTACTCTTGTTAACTGTCCCACATACATTATCACAGTTTTTATATTTTGTGTCGAGTAGATTAATTTCAAAACTAATAAGAATTATAAAATCTCTAAATAGCAGCCAATTTGTAAATAAAAGTTATGTAAAGTTAATTTCTCTTTATGTAAATATTATGTAAATTTAAATTCTTTCATATATTTTATATGATAAACTAATTCCTATAAAGAAAGCTTAAGCTGCCAATTACAACTGATATTCATTTTAAATTTATTATTTAATTAACAAAACATACTTACAATACATGGCGGCGGTATGTTCGGGTGGCAGTGCGCTTCTACTTGATGGCCATTTCCATCCTGGTTGTGACATTTTACCCAAAAACCATAACAGTTCCTCTTCGGGGGTCTCAAATGTCATATTGCTGTGTTTGCAAAATAACCTAAAAGCCATACGAATATAAATATTTGTATTTCCTCATTATAATTTATCATTAGAACGTTACCATGATGGATGAATTTTCCATCGTTTGCCATTAAAGAAGCTAAGCGTATTACTGCCTTTAATGTTCATACGATGTATTTCGTCTTCGGTTCTAATTTGAAGACGATTGACACCATATAGCTCTGGGTATGTTATCACTAATGTGAATGGTGTATTCTGTATAGCAGTCCAATAATATTGGCGCTTTACCCGAGCAACACGTTTCTGCAATACATACATATGTATTTAAATTAAAAATTACTTGAAAATTATCATTCTTAATTGTGCAATTACCATTTCGTCGAAATGATTTTTAACCAACATCCATTTACTACCGGTTGATTGATTTATTATAGAATCACGAATCTATAATTGTATAGAAATAATTCTTTATATAAACAATCCTCCATCTCAATCATACATCTCCATGCTTACCGTTAGTAGCACAGGATTAAAATCTCTAGGTGGGCGATCATCATCCAATAATTCAACTTCTATCATATCCACACTATTGTAAGCTGGCTTCAATATGTAACGTTGAAACTGAAATAAATTCAAATAGCTTTAGTAGTAATGTCCCTATCATTCAATCAAATAAAGTATATACTTACAATTGGACGAAAATCTGGATGGAATAATATATAACCATTGTTGGTAACAATGAACGCATAACCATTCACACCCAACTACATTTTTTCAAAATTTAAATATAAATTATTATGACTAAAAAACAGCTGTTTAAACTAAATGAATTATCTTACCAAAAAGGGTGATAATAATTTTTTAATGTCTCTAATAGGAACATCTGTTCCAGCGACTCCTAATAAATTAGCAATTTTTGTCTGCACATTGGAACGTAAAAATATAAATTTTTATTTACAAAAAAAAAAAAATTAAAAATTTACTTATTTGTTGTTTTTGTTTTTATTTTAAATAAAACAAAAATTATCTAATTATAAAAACTATATATTGTAGATAAATAAGTGTATAATTATAAATATTTAAATAGGCATTAAGGATGTTTTACGTATAACGTAGTTAAAAAACGTACACAAATACGAAAAAAAAATGTAAAAAGTGTTAATAGCACTCGTACAAACTACTTAATTTATTAAAAAGCTTCAATATTCATTAAATATTACTCGTATATATATGTATACATACATACATACATAATTGGTCATTACAACCCTTCAGTCAGGATTGCGACCTAGTTTCTCACACCACTTATGTTGTGTGCATTAGTTTTATACATGAGTGGTTTAAAGTCGATTCCGACAGACAGATTTTTGAGAAACTTTTTTTTTGGCAACTTTCATTTACTCTCAGAGTTTTTGCCAGAAATCTGCTATATGTATACATACATATATATAATAATATATTTATTTAACAAATTAATTATAATAATAATTATATTTATCTAACAAATAATAATTAAATTTAGCTATCTAATCGTATATATATACCTCGTTATAGATTTTACAAAAGTCGTAACTTGTTAATTTTAAAAAATCAAAATAGCTATGTAATCGTTAACACAGTATATCAATAATAACAGTTATTTAATATTATAATAACACTATGTGTAGAATACATGTATACACCATATTTGAGACGACTACATGATCACCTATAATTTTCTTGATAGGAGAGATGGTTATGGGATTCTAACTAGGGATTCTAACTGCTCTAATGTTTGCGGGAAAGGTCATAGAAGAATGAACCAAGGGCTCCAAATTGCTGGACAAAATAGACTGTGGATTATGTGTTCTTTTTTTAGCGATGGTATATTAAAAGCGATGCAAAATTTTTTAGGCGACGGGATTATTTTTAAAAATTTCTGTGTTTATATTTACTCTCAAGCTAAGTCAGTTTTAATGAAAATTTTTTTTACAAAAATTACAAACACTTATTCGAAAGAAATTAATATCTGAAGCTGGCCTGTAAACTCTTGCTTTATAATTAACTTCTGGAACAAAAATTACCTACAATTGTAGGTAACTGCGTCAGTGTTACCAGTTAGCGGATTTATTTTTTAAATGGTTATGAAAATTTAATTTTGGGGAAGGGGATTTTTTTTGGACATAAATAAGATTTTATTTTTCAATTTTTTCGAACATTCAAAATCTGTAGTTTTCAACATTTTGAACATCCGAGATAATATTGTTCAAAAAGAAGGATGCGTATAGCCTCTCTTCTTCATATAAAAAATTACTTAAGCTTAATTTATTAGTGATGTTGATCGGATTTATATATTTTTTTTAATTATTTTTTAAGTTTTAAGTACTTGTTATTTCAAGCTTAAATGGGACATTTAATAAAAAAAATAAATTTTTTTGTTATATAATTACAATAGCTAAGTTTTAGTCTACACGGAAGGATCTAATTGAATGTCTAGGCTTACATATATAGAAAAATCTATGTAATACATAATTACACTACAAAATAAATTTAGTAAAATATATTGTAATATATAAAAGTTAATCATATTACAATAACATATATAGTATGTATGCTATTAAAGAAGATTTGAAAATATAATTTATTATAGGCATTACTACACGTATGTATGCCTGTACATGTTTATTTGTGTAGTTACTTAAATAATTATGAAATCAAATGACAATATATTGACTTTTCAATTACTCGTATATGGTATTTTCTGTTAACTCCAAAATATTTTGTTAACTACTCCTAAATGCGTATGGTATTATAGTTAGTTGGTTAACGGATCAATATAAATAATTCGATTTTGTAATGAAGCCACTATGACTAAAATTGTTTACGATGTTAATATCTATTAAAAAAAATTTTCTAAGGCGATTATAGTTTGTCAAACGTTTACATTTTGTTATACAGTGTTCTCAATACCTCACGTGTTTGCAATTCCCAAAGTGCTTCATTTATTAAAACCAGTTCGGTGATATTCTGTTAGAAATTGTTTTTTTTTTTTTGTTAAGTTAATATTATTTAGATTGTATTAATATTTGAAAACAGTTCAAATAATAGATTACGAGTAGAAGGGCAATACACATTTTTTTTAAATTACATTGTGTGTTCAATATTAAAGATCCATTTTGTAAAATGAAAAAGGTTAGTTTTTATTATCATACATATACAATATATTATTTTTTGTTTTTTATCAAGAAGAATATACATACATACAAAAATAAATGTATAAAAATAATAACTTACCGCATTTTCCCGACGATCATATACCGGCATTGAAATTGTGGTCATAAAATGATAATCATCGGATTCAGTAGGTTGATCCCAAGCCTAAGTGTATAAAAGAAAATCTAATCAATTTGAAATATAATACAAAATAAATTGTTTTCTTTGGTTTGTAGCATACATTTTTTCTTTTTTTTTACCAAATTTTTCTGAGTGTAGCCACATGATAGGCAATATTGAATTTGCAATAGGACTACTTATTTCAGGTCATTTTGGAACAAAAACCTACCGTACAAAAAGCATTACATGAAAACTTACTACTGCAAAAATTACCAGATCATTAAACTAACATAACCGTTTACGACTAATTCTATCAAAATACAAGGTCAAGATATGGATTTGATCTCTTCTGTAAGTTCTTCGACTTTAAACATTGAGGGTATTCTTATAATATAAACTGAGTTTTATATTACAAACTTAAGAATATCTATTCCAAGCATTATTTATTTGATTTGATTAAAATGTTCACACTTAAACGAATTCTATTCTCGGAAATCTTAAGAAATTATAAACTTCTATTGATCTTTTACCCCAGATCGATCATATAGCAGATATCCTTATTCAAATGTAAAAAATTGCGCTTACATACAGTGATGTAAATAATAGGGACACTAATGTGATATTTATAGGCTTGATGAGAAAGTAAGAAAAATTGTTGTTAAGTAATTACACTTATTCTCAGTTTATATATCGCAAAAACATATTACATCGCACTTTACTAAATTTTTTTACATTAAAATTTTTTTTGTTAAGTTAAAATTCACCTTCTGAAAAAAGTAAGGTCTCCCCATTTTTTTCTGTTTTCTTTAATAAAATAAAACCATAGAGTTTGAATACGTTTATAGTTGAAGAAAAATCCTAAATACAGGCCCCATACCTTCCTAGAAATACCTCTAACATCCTTTAACGCTCTCAAATGTTTAGATATGAAGAAAATTATTAAATTAAAATATTTTTACGAGTCAAATGTAAGTAAATCTAGCAAATAAATTTACTTTTTAACGCCTACATTATTAATTACATCAGTTGCCATATTTATTGTTTTTATTTTAAAAACCTACAAAATTTGTTGCTAAACTTTATAGAATGAATTTGAGTAATACTAGCTTATAACTTCGTAACTTGGCTTATAACTACTCATTTTTGTCTTGTGCAACTCTTAAATTGAAAGTGTATATGTATGTAGATGACAAAATGTAAGTATCAACTTAATCTAGCCTACTCAGTTTACGGGCAAACTGGACTTTGCCTATAAGCAGTAAATAAATATGCAAACTCACCTTACGCATACGCCTATATTCCCTGCGTCTTACTTCATCTGGATCTAACATGCGAAAACTTACTCTGCGATACTCTAAAATATTTTCCTTTTGATCGGCATTTTGTTCCAATTGCCATAAATAATCCGACATTTCCATATCCTTAAATATGTAGGTATACATATAATAATAATTAAAATTTTGATTTCAACACACAAATAAATAAATATGAAAAGTAAATATTTTATTGAAACATTATCTTAACATCAATACAAATCGTTTGTATGTAAGATGCTTTTAAGATAATGATTTCGAATTCTTACCACAACATCAGCATACACTTGTGTAAATATCACTGGATGATCATGTCTACCCAATACTAATGGTCTAGCCATTACTGGTATATAATTCAAAACCATTTCACGCACTTCTGCTGTATCGCTCAAGTGAACGTAGTAACCTTGATTGGCGCAAGCCATCCATTTAATATCCTTAACATCTGCCACCTCTTTGCCAATTAGATATGTAAAGACGCGTACCGGTTTATATGGCAAATTTTGCCAATTGTATACTTCGAAAATTTCTTCATAACTGAAGGGCGCACCGTCGCTAACAATCATTATTGCCTGATTGCATAGGGCACCGTGTTGTTCGGTCTTAAATTGTTCCAAAACCTCAAACGCTTTCGTCAATGCAGCGGAGAAATTGGCGATCGACACGGTTTTAACTAACTCAATTCCCTCTTTAAGCTCTCGAATGTTACCAAGATTTGCCTTATATGTATATACATATTTTTTTTTATATATATGTATGTGTGTGATTGTGTACATATATTTTTGTATATATATTATATCGAGTTAGCCAATTATTTGATAAGGCCAAATATTCAAAGCAGGTTTGGCGGTGTATTAATTAAAGATTATTTGTAATTAAACAAACAAACAAACAAAAGGAAGTATTTGTTATTAACGAAACAAAACACATAATTGTTTGCACTTGTTTATTATATTGTGTTAAAAAAGGAAAATAATATATATAAACAAAGAACATACATATTTATGTATATGTATGTAGAAATAATATTTAAAATTAAAATATATAAACATAAAAGCATGTGTCCATACATTGTTATAGTTGAGATAGGAAAAAACTTGTGATTTCTTAAATACATAAACAATTTTCTACCAGAAAACAGAACCCTTTCTCTTCTTTCTGCTTCCTTGTGAATAATGTTTTGTCGCTTGTCGAAAACTGAAGAGGTAAATGGTTTTCAAAAATATCGGTGTTATAAGTTCTGTAATATAATCCGTTGTAATAGTGATGGTCAGACCATTAAAGAAAATTTTCAGCAAAAATTGACCAGCTAAAGTTGTATAATTACACCATTTCCAATTACAATACATTTTTACTAATTTTCAAGAAAATTCCAAGAATTTTTTATTTTTTTTAACAAATTAAAAATATTTTTAATTTTTCATTTCATTATTTACGATATTAAATTAGAATCCTAAGAATTTTGATTAAAGTAATTTGATAATACCATGAGTATGTTAAATTTTTCTTATAATTTCAATAACACTTAATTGGAAACAGTGTAAAACCTACGAAGTTGAAAAAGTTTAAAATTATTAAGTTCGATTTAAACAAAATTTATCACATACATTGCTAATCTACTCTATATTTTCTTGGATGATAAAATAAATATAAAATTTTCAGAATAGCAATAAAATCAGTAGAGGAATTAGTGGAGCTTACAAAATAATATATTTGTTTAGGTATATGCAGGATATCTCAATAAGAGTGCAACATGAATTTTTTTTTTCGAGAAAATAATGAAACCTGTATTCAATGGGAATGGGCATTAGGTTTTTATCTAAAACACAGTAAAAACACTATTTTCCGCTAATAGCTTAAGAATCAAATTTAGCCACATTCTAAAGGGTTTATAAATTTAAGGTTATTTCCACAACATTACACGTTGATTTATTGCAACATAGAAATAACTAGAGAGTGCACAATCCTTCAACTATAACAATGATTTCAAATATTATGTGTAGGAATGTAAAAAAATACCCTCAGGAGCACTTTTAAGACTAAAGACGACATACTTAATAAACACTCTTATCGAATCTTAATGCTTTTTTGGTGTCAGTAGCCACTTCTCGTGATTTGTATCGTGTTTTCTCATCACATGAGTTTAGGCAATATTCAAGAGTACCGTAAGGTTCGCTAGGATGACAGTAGAATGTGTCATTCATATTTCTTTGACCGTAGACCCTACCAAGAGATTGTGGTAGAAAGACTTAATATAAGTAACTCACTTACATTCGATCTAAAATCGAGCTTTGTATGGGGTACTGCGAATAGGATTTTATTTAATGCTTGAAAGACGAAATCTGGTTTATACTGGTATATACTGGTATTATACTGGTATACTTTAATATTACGTCATATGTAATTGTGTGTAGCGTAAAATCCGCTTTTGATGTTCAATGCAATGTTGGAAATTCAATGCAATGTTCGCTGGAATCAGCAATTGTTTCAGTATCGAAATAAGCACTCAAGTGCCAGAGATTACGGAACTGATTGCACTAAATCTGCGGAAATAATTCTAATTTGAGAAATCTAAAGTATTTTCTGTTTTTATGTTCAAAAATTCTAATATAATCTAATCTAAGTAATCTGAATGGTATTTTGTTCCACAATGTTCCAAAGCTTACTGTGCATAACTGTCATGCCAATGCGAGTGTTGTGAACTTGATTTCTAACAGAGAATCTGATCTGTTACACCACACCGAATTATTCCATTCATAATAATAATAATTCATAATTACATTGTATTGAATAATAATAGAAAAAATAATTAATTTAATGGTACATACTTAGAATCCTTCCTCTTCCGAATGGAACAATTCAATTTGAAAAGATTTTCAAATTTAAATTATTAGAGTGTTATATGCCTATATCTAGCACATACAATGAAAGTTCTTTATATGTGTGAGTACATTAGAAACTAAAACTAAACTAAAATAATCTAATATTTGTAAAATGTGTGTGTGTATTAAAGCTGTGTTCAGACAAAAGGCTGTGTAGGTATGAGTAGCGTGTTATTAGTTAATAATGGTTTATCATATTAGTATTATTTAGTACTCATTATCCAAGCCAATTTAATTAAATTGTTCAAATGATAGATAATGTGAACTAAATAAATTATTTTCTAATTAGGAAAAGTATACGACTGCATGTGAATTATTTTTCAGATACTAGACTATTTAGGTGAAAAATAAAAAAATGAAAACGGGAAAGCTTTGAAATGATAGCGTATAAAATTATATATTGAGGGTATTTCCATCCTAAGTCGCAATAAAGCGATCTGTAAGGATTTACATACATACATAAAATTATTGGGTGACTCAAATGCGTTTAAGATAATAAAGAAAAAACCATTTAAAGTAACAAAATAGTTATACGAGATAGAAATATTTGTTTAACACAAAAAAAAAATGAGACACAGACATTAAATAAATTAAATAAGTAAAAAAATATAAAAGAAATAAACAATATAGATAGTTTAATTAATAATAATAATAATAGAAATAAATTGATATATACTTGAACAAGAGTATCCTCAAAACATCCAACAACAGGCTTAACTTTATCGCTAAAGGTGAAGATGTTCACAAAGTCATTTGTACCTAATGTATCGAGTATAGTATTTACAACATGCTTTGCGATATCTAGCCTCTGCCCAGTCATAGAGCCTGATCCATCCAATAGGATTATGACATCCTTTGGACTTGTTGCCGCTTCCATAAACCATGAACGTAACCGGCAATCGTATAGATCAACCGGATCCGCTTTCCATTTCGATGCCGGGAATTGACGCATAAAGCCGGTCGAACTACCAAAAAATTGCCACGACAGTGTTGGATCTTTTTTATAATTGTCTCGAAATATTTGATCCAGATTCTCTGACCATTCAATGGCTTTTATCGTATCCGATGCTATTAAATTTTTTCATTTTCAATTACAATTTCCGAAAATTTTTTTTATTTTATTTTCAATATTATCACGCGGCAAAATAATGCCAATTTGAATTTCGTTTCAAATTTGTTTAATTTTTTTTTCGTTTTCATTAAGATGTAGTATGTATTAGGAGTGTATGTTGTGTGGAATTATTATTTTTTTTTGATATGGAATAAAATAAAAACAAAAAAATTAATATAATTAGATGAGAGAGAGATAATATTATTAATTTATGATTTTGATTGATTTTTTTTTTGGTAAAATATGGTGTTCAGTACAAAAGAAAGGTGGTGAAAAGTAGGTAAAAGCATTTAAAAGCCATACTGAGTACATAATGATTTTTAACAAAACTCTTTGCACAATCGCCTTTAAGCCTGCTCTTTCATAAAAATTGATGCCATCTTCCATGGACATGCATAAATTAGTTTATTAGGTACACATTACGTATTGGCCATAAACAAGTTTGTGCAACATTTTTTGTTAAAAATCATCAAAAGATAACAAAATATGTTCATTATTTCGAAACGTGTGCTCTTTAGCAACTGCGAAAGTGTGTGAGAAATTATAATCGGAAATTCATAATTTCAAAAAATTTCAAAACAAAAAAAAGTTTTGTTCTTGTTACACAAAATGAAATAAAAAATTCAAACCTCTATCGTAAACATTCGTCGGCACATGCACTGAGCTAACACTCATATTAACTGGTGTATTAAAAAATTCAGCTTTGGGTGTTAGAACAATCTCTTTAGGCGTTACGAAAATTTTTGGCCCACCCGCATCTTCTAAGTCTCGCGGTGGCTCTGTGGGTACTGGCTCGTGTGGTTCAATCATTTCTTTCGAATTATAATATGAAAAATATTTATCAGGTTTTTCATTTTGATATGTTAAGGCAGTGTTTTCGGCTGTATCCATTATACGCTAAACAATTTTAAATTAACAAACAAATGATTATTCAAATTATCGAAAGCATTTATTATGTCATTCTATTTGTTATTAATTTATGTTATCTTCTAAATCATTTAAATATTTTATTCATTTCACTTACGCGCACAGCACTTATTTTTGAATCCATCATTGTTTTGATTTCATTTGCCATATTCTCAACAATTTTAGCACCAGATCTAGACACTACTTGTGCCTGTTTAAAGCTCTGGAAAATTAAATAATGTTATCGATAATATTTCTTCTGGAGAACAAACAATTCAAAGTTAATTTAAATGTCTTTCTAATCTATTGATCTAATGAATGTAAAGACAAAATCATTAATCATTAATCAGATGCATTATATGGTAGTATTTACAAGAGTTATTTTTTTATATTTAACTACAATATCTCTTAAGATTAACCTACATTCGAATGAATAGAACTGGTTAAAAGTCAATATTTGGAGTTCCAACATTCTTTTAATTTATTTTTTTTCCTTTAAACAATATTAAATAAAAATAGCTACGAATTTAATTTTGTCACACCTCTTTGACTTCTTTCCGACGCGTCATGAAATCGCCCATATGGAATAGTTCCATACCCAATTTGTCTACCCATGAATGAAGTCTAAAATATGTTTAAAAAATAACTGTGACTTTTGAGAAAATTTCATGGTATTCCTCTTTTGAATATTTACAAGTTGTAAGTGATTTTTTCACCAGACACTAAATTACCACCATTTGGATAAAACATAAGAAAACAGCATAGAATTTTAAATATTAGATTGTGTAAATTTTTTAATAACATTTTGATAAACTTTGTTTATTATTCAATTAAATTAAATGAAGAAACATTGACTGAATTTAACTCCAAGGGAATTACAGCACCAAATTCGAAAGTCTTTAAATTTCGAAATAATATTGTGCGGTCGAGAAGGAAAATTTTGTTATTTTCTTAAATTCTTATAATTCACACTATAATTAAATTGCTATTAATATTTTGAATTTTCAACAATTTTATCTACCAGATCTGGACACTACTTGTGCCTGATTAAAGCTCTGGAAAAATAAAATTAATTATCAACAAATACCTCTTTGATAACATATTTATGATACATATTTATGTATCATTTATCAATAAATGAAATTAATTGTTTTTTTTATTGACTTTAATATTGTATTAGTCATGCTTAGGATTACTAACATTACAATGTTCTTTTGTAATATAATTTTTTAAAGGCCTTCTTTGTCTCTTTATATCTAAAGTTTACACACTTTATAAGTACATAGACTCGCTGCAGAAAGCAATTCAGTAGTTTAGGTCGCTCACTTATTGTTGCCGGTATACTTACTTATTACTAAACGAAGATAATCATCGACAAAAATAATAAAATTCGAATAATCGATCACCCTAAGAAATGAAAGTCATCGTACAAAAAAAAAATGCAAGTTATCGAGCAAAGACTGGAAATCAACGTCCCAAAAAGTGCAAGCTATCAATCAAAAAAGCAAGTCATCATCCAAATATGTAGTCATCGACCAAATAATGCAAGTTATCGACCAAGAAATGCTAGTTATCGTCCAAAAAAATGCAAGCCATCGACCAAAAAATTCAAGTCATCGATTAAAAAATCTAAAAATGCTTTTCATCATCTAAAATATGCAAGTCATCGATAAAATATTCTATGTAAGTCATGGACTACAAAAATGCAAGTTAGTGACACAAAAAATTGAAGCAATCCACAGAAAAAACAAGTCATCGACATAAATACTGTAATGCGGAAATTTTGCTTGATTTATATAGAAAACTTTTTGCTGCTCATTAGCTTCGTTGCCTATATTTCCGGTTCCAAGTAACGCTCGACCATAACGAAAACTGTTTTGGAAGCCTTGATACCATAACTATTCATTCGACTAGGTCCATATTTTGATTGATATAGTCCTCATTCATACAGAGCACATTTTGTTGCTCATATGAAGAAAACAATTAGGCTCGTCGCCTGTGTCTCCGGTCTCAAGTAAAGCTCGACTTTAGGGAAAACTGTATTGGAAACCAGTCTACTATATCCTTAAAACCCCCATTTTATAATTTTATTGAATTTTACCTAATTTATGGAAGGCATATAACATTCACTGTAAATAAAAGAATATAACTTTCGTATATAACTTTACACACATGATTCAACGATTTTTCTTAATGTTTTGACGATTTTCCGAAACAGGTTTACGATTTTGACTATATTTTTAGAAAATTTTGCATTTTTATTGTAATGTGTGTGTTATCGATAATACTTCCATAAAAAAAATTATAAATTTTAAAGCCTTTCAAATCTAGCAATCTAATTAATGTAAAGTTATAATTTTTACTTTTTTTTTAACTGTATTATTTGACTATTTAGAATAACAAGTTTCGTAAATACATACAATAATTTATTGATGCATTATAAAGTAGTATTTACAAATATTTAAATAGCCACTTAACCATATGTTATACTAAAAAGTGTTTCATATTTAACTATAATATCTTTTAAGATTAACCTACATTCGAGTAAATAGAACTGGGTAAAAATCAATATTTGAAGCTACAACATGAAAGTGCTTAGTCTTATACTTTTAATTTATTTTCTCATATTAACAATATTAAATAAAAATATCATCAGATTTCATTTCAACATACCTCTTGGACTTCTTTTCGACGCGTTATGAAATCGCCCAAATGGAATAGTTCCATACCCAATTTGTCTGCCCATGAATGCACTCTAAAATATGTTTTAAAAAAATATCTATCATATCTATGATATTCGAGAAAATTTCATAAATTTTCCTTTTTGGAATAATTGAATATTTACAAGTTGTAATTGATTTTTTCACCAGGCACTAAATTGGCACCATTTGGATAAAGCACAAAAAAACAGCATAGAATTTTAAATATTAGATTATGTACATTTGTTAATAACATTTTGTTAAACTTTGTTTATTATTCAATTAAATTAAATGAAGAAACATTGACTGAATTTATCTCAAAGATGATTGCAATAAAAAATTCTAAAGCCTTTGTTTTACGAAACGATGATGTGCGTTTGAGAAGGAATACTTTGTTATTTCTTTTACAAATTCTTATAAATCACACAATAATTAAATTATTATTATTATTATTATTATTATTATTATTTTAAATTTTGTTTGTAATTTATTATAAAATAGTTTTATTTTCTGTTTTAGAAACTGTTACTGCAAGATGAAAAATTTTGTCTTGTATCTATACCGACAATTGCTATAGGAAACTATCGAAATTGTACCAGGGTGATGAGTTCATCGATGACTTTGCCTGTGTTACAAAGAGACCTCTATGGGTATGTGGCTAATGTGCAGCCTGTACTCTTCTAATGGCACAAAGCGCAGGCGTTACAATAATTCACGCAAGTATTTTCAAATTGTTTTGTTTACATTCGGCACGTGCACCGGCATTTAGGCCGCATGCAACAGGAATTTGTTTACATTCAATTTATAAATAATAACAAATATTGGAGCCTGCGCCTACACAGTGTTTACATACATTATTTTTACACGGCAGCCGCTTTTCCGTAAAGAACGTGTCAATGAAGGTTGTTGTATAGTAGTCATGGAATAAAGTTCAACAGTCTATTGTAACACTTGTTGTTTTATCACTGGAATGCAGCGCACACTATTGATGTTTTAAATAGGTCACTAGAATAATATGCCGCTTTGTAATAACAATAAAATGCAGTCTTTAAAATAACTGATTTTATTACGGAATAAGCTTTAATGCTTAACGATTATTAAGCACTTAATTTAAAAAAATTAAAAAAAAAACTTAAGTTTCTTTTAGGATTGAATGAATAAAATGTAATTCTTATTTAACTTCAAGTAATTAATTCAATAAAAAAAAATTGTGAAATTTTATTTTGCATATTTGCTTATAAATACAATAATCTGTGTTATTAAATTATTTAATTATTGAAACAAAAATGTACAAATGCTTTTACACTTTATTAATTTCAATTAAAAATAATTGTACAAATTTAACTCATGTTATCGCTGACGCTGCTTGTCACACCGAATAATCCTGTTAACGATGAGACCAAAATCTTTTCGGCAACATAAAGAATTCCATACAGAACATATGTTAAAGGCTAAAGAATAAAATGCAAAAAATATAAATTATTAATCTAGATTGAAGTAAATTATAAACCAAAAATAAAATTTAAAAAATAGAACGTAAAAGTGTTATGAATTAATAAACTCTTAATAAACGCATTACATTATCACTGTCAGGTAAGACTTGGGAGTTTATTTATTTGCACTTGCTGGTAAAATGTTTTTAAAATCGCATACAGAATTTTGAATCGATTAAAATTGAAATAAGAGCTATAAAGTGTTTGAAATATTTATAGAGACAAGATAAATTTGCTCATTGATATATAATGCCACAAGATCGTCAAAAAATCACGAATATAATTCACTTCGGGCAGAAAAACATTGCAAGAACTGACAAAAAGCGTTGAACATAATGAATACATCATTATTGCCCATAAGTTATATCAATAACACAGGCATAATCTAAAAAATTCATTTCCTTTAGGTCTTGTCAATATTTTGAGCACGAGACGAATGGTGCAAGTGCTTTGATCAAAACCTTATGACTTCTTTTAAAGGTTAATCCTTTTCATGAATAATGAATATATTGTTATAAAATCAAATGAACTCAAATCTTATACAAAACCTGGTTGCCATTGGTTCTATGATAGAAAAAATAACAGTCGAGCTTAATGAGCTTCTTTTTTTACCAATAAAATATTAGGAACTCATATTGCTCTAGATATGTTTTTCCAACAAATCCTCTTCTATTGCTGAAATCTGACTATTGTGAGTAACTACTTTCTTCCGGGAATAGTAGGAAGGAACATACATCGACCGATCTCTAACCGATTTCACTGAACCACTGCAGTCCGACAACAACCGTTTTTGCCTATGGTTATCGTAGGAGACTCGAAAGTTTTATCAACAGACCCCATCCGCTTCTTGTGTCAATTTTGTTCCGATACAGAAAGGTTTGTTTGTGTTACCACATGTAGGAACCATGAAATGGTGTTGGGCAATTTGAAAACTGTTTATATTATGGTCGAAATCAATCATTTTTATTACGTCATGAATTTTCGATAATTGGCCTGCGTTGTGTATTTGTAAATTGAAATTTATTGAACATCAATTGATGAAACCACGTTTCCGCTTTTACCGTATAACTGTAAAGTATACGTTATACGGATAGTCATTTGTTGCACTGATGTCTATCATAAAGAGACCGTACATAACCATATATGCCGTCTAGCACAATTTAATTGCACTTATATATCGGGGCAGACAGATTCACTAAATGCTGACACCGTTTCTTGATGTAAAGTGATCAATCAATTGGTGGACAAATTTCGCGATTAAAATTATTTGCTATTAAATTTCCGTATTAAAATATTGTGAATTTCTTGGTAAAATTTTTAAAATTATATTTTGTGCTATCAATTACCAACGCCATCACACTTTTGTTTCAACAAATTATAAAATTTTCATGGTAAGCGGTGTAACTAATACTTCCATTAAAAAGTAGGATGATTGCAAGCCACCTCCTCGCGTGCATTTAGATGGTTTACTGATATATGTATGTATATGCAAAACAAACTTACCGTTATTAATAGCAGTAACACGTATGTAGCCCTTTGTGCAATGACCACAAATATGGAAACTCCTGTTAATATGCCAAGCAATGTAATTAAGGTCAATACCTCAACTAAACGGACCGCAACGGGCATTATGAAGGCGAGTATTCCAAAAATTCACTTAAAATTTATAAAACCAAAAATTATTTTACAGTTTTTAAATTTATTTCGAAATATTTTTATGCTTTATTGTTTAGTTTCCAATAATTTTTCTATGTGTCAATTGTCAACATGTCAATCTGAATTTTTCAATTTTATATTTTATTTTCAAAGTTTTTCTCTTTTTTTTTGCTTTTTTTGAGGGGAAGTAACGGCAATTTGTAGTCTTCGTCGACAAGCTATTCAAGGAATTTTAAAACGAGTTCCAAAACCTTGGTCAAGATCATTATCTACAAAATGAAGGTAAAATACGAATTAATATCAAATTTAATTGTACCCTTCACCAATTAGATGTTAATGTACTCGTATGTATTCCAAGTCAATAAAAATTAGTATTAAACTAATTAAATCAAATCAATTTCAATTTCAATTTATATGCAAAATCTCATCAGGTTCAAACATATCCGGAATATTTACAGCTTCTGTTTCTTTCTCTTGTTCATCAACTCCAAATAGAAAATAGTAGAATACAAGAATACAATCTTGAATATTTTTGTAAATTCGTATACTTTGGTGAAGGGTGTACTTATAAAAGAATCTTGCCCTTACTAATGTGTCCGCCATAATCGTTAACGATTTCATCGCAATGCTTACTATCTCCTGGGGTTCATAAAACTGTAGTACGCGAAACACAATCTGAAACAAATAAATAGAAAACGTTACAAAGTTGTGATAAGAAAAAAAAAAAATTATTATTTATTCAATAGATGGAGTTAGTAATCGATATCAATATTTGTTATATATTTCTTTAACTTCGTTTAATTTGATACTGATACAATCTGTAATGAGAATTTTTGCAAGTATTGATAAATTGCGCAAAATTATTCAGAACCATTATTTATTGGGTTGTACATGCAAGTTGAGTTAAAATGAAAACCTAAGCCCACAGCAAACCTCAACAGATACAGCGATCTAGATCAAATGCTGTTCAATTCAAGATGACGGTTAAAACCTTAATCAGAATCCATAATGTCAACAATTATAGTTTTCGAGTAAGGAATCCGCCAAAAGCTTTAACTAATAATAGAATGGTTAGAGACGCGCCTGAAGCTCTAAAAGATAAATTAATATTTTCATATGCATCTATCTCATACGCGAATCAGAGATGTCACCAAGTAAATATCACTTATTCCTGTTTAAAACAAACAATTTTGCTAGTGAAATTGTCACCTCGTAAATAGGATTATTACAAATAAATAAAGCCTTAAATTTAATGCAATTTCTATTTCCTATACCTTTCAAAATAAGGGTGACAAACGGGCTTAGCAAAACTTAAAATATAAAAAAAACCTGTTAAGTTTTTCTAATACATTGTTAGACCAACTTATTCTTTTAAATTTATATTCTGTACCATTCTGATAAGTAATGGTTTCTTATTTCTGTTTTCATAAAAAATTCTTTTTAGTTAAAGTTTATTACCACAGATTCCTATAAACTTGTTTATAAAATATTTGATAGAAAATATTGTATGTTCGAAATCGTTTAAATACTTACAACTCCCGATGCTATTAGGAATAGTGGCCACACAATAGTTACTAGGAAACGTGTCACCCATACTATGACATACCAACTTATTAAGAATAGCCCAACATAGGCTACAATTGTGCTCACTTCCATTGGGGCAGACATATTCTTTAAAATCCATTCATATAATACTTGATGTAGTGGCAAGTCCTAAAATAATATCAAATATATATTTAAACGCTTTGAATTTTAAAATACTTACGAAATTAATTTTGAAAACTTACACTCCAATTTTGTTCAAAAGTGTGAAATTCTAATACTGACATATCTCACACGGAGAATTTCGAAAACTAAAGGACAGGCAAATGACAGTAATGTTTAAAAAAAATTGTAATAGATTAATATTCAGTTTATGTACTTTTATATGTAAGTAAAGTACTCGTTATTTGATTCCGAAAATATGCGAAAATGGTTATTATATTTATGTACAGTTACAGTTAAGTATTTAATTAATACATGTATCTATATACATAGAAACTTCTATTATAGACGAAATTAATGTTTTTTTTTATTTACTTATTTTAATTCTCAATTTTTGTTATTTAAATGAGTACAATGTTTAGTAGACAGCAGATACACGTAAACTGCATTAAAATTAAATTACAGTCTCTATAATATATAGCTCTCAAATTTCTGTTAACAACTCTTTTATTCTCTTTTAATATATGCGTCTTTAGTATTGCCAGCCTTTGTATAATTGTTTAAATATGAACAAAATATCTTAAAGGAATTTACGGAATTCGAATTCCATGAATCATTTTAACTGGTTTAATTTTAAAATTTTAATGGTATCTAAACCTTGTCAGCACAGTTATATTTAAATAATCTATTTCACCTAGTTTACTCTGTGGTCTATTTGTTATTGACAATATGATAGAAAATGGAAAAAAAGCTCAATTGTTGATTTTTTGATAAAATTCAAAGAGAAGAAACAAATTGTTAATACACTAAGCTATACTAATAAATGATTTAGACAAGAAAAATATGATGTACATTGTTTGGAAAAGAGTTTATTTCTTACATTTTTTGTTCAACACTTAATCGGTTTTTAGCTATTTGACATTCGATTCATGATTAGCATACATCATGGTACTAATGATTTTAGGACTAACTGTATGAATATGTTTCTATTTTTTCTAACGATTTGTTACCCTACGTTCTTCTCTGTTTATCACTGTTTTGTAAATAACCCACTTAAGATCCTGTTTTTACTGTTCATTAAATAACATCCAGTTACTCTCCATTACTATTTGAATCATCTTCGAGAATATGCTTTTTTTAAATGTAATATAGTAGGTAGTGTGTTGGCTTACTAGACAAGAGCTCATAAGTTCAAATCTCAGCTCTTACATTCAAATAAACGAAACGTAAAAGGAAATTATTGACCATATTTATATTGTTTCATTATAATTATTGCAATTTCACAAATATTTTTTTTTTATTAACTTCCATTCCGATTGGAATACTTCTCTACATAACTAGAAATTCAAAGTTTATCTGTGTGTATGTGATATTGTTTAAATAAATACAAAATTATTTAATATTATTTTGGCTAATGCCTTTATTTTCACACTCATTAGATTGAAATGGTTTTCGGTTTGTTCAATTGAATCGATAAAATGTTTTCACATTTCTTGTTTTTTTTTATTTATTTAAGTAGTTTTATAATTATAGACACATATTAATCGCTTTCTTTTTATATATTTATAAATATAAAGAATTGTTCACTAGTCATGTCAACATTTTTATAGTCAGATGCTATACGTACGCATTCATGCATAATTGGCCTAATTAAGGATTTAGAGAAAAATTTGGTAAATTAATTATTAATTCTCTTAATTCAGCCAATATATAATGCATTTTTTTATCGTTTTATACGTAATTAATTTGTTTTGTTTATTGTTTATTGTTTATTATTTCATCAGTATATTTCATGTTGTCTATACATATGTTTGTTTATTTTTCAATAATTTTTATGCATATTTTATGTAAAAATAACTACATACTGCATTAATTACTAATAGTTTCTAAACTCAAAAATTTATAAAAGAAATAATAAAATTTTACACTGATTAGTTTAATGATTGTTTCTTTTTTTTTTTTTTTTGTTGTTGTTTATGAATAAGTATTTAACAAATACAAAGTAAATAAACATTTACATTTCAGGAGGTTTTTTTTTCATTTACTACTATGATTTACTCTTTTATTTTATGTCATATATTTTTAGTTTTGTAATAAAACTTACTTTAGTAGTTAATTTTGTAATACATGTATAGACATATATTAAGTCGATATTTAATGGTAATTAGTAAATTTAATTTCTTTAGTTCAATTTCATAAATAATTATGAAATTTAAATAAAAATATTGTAGTTAATATCGGTTTTATTCTGAAATTTGAAAATGTATATAACAATTAATTTTTTTTTTAATAATTCAGATTTAAATCCTTTAATATATACATAAATATCTCATAGTCCATGTCAGACATTTAACTTGAAAAAAAAAAAAAAAGTTATGAAGTGTTTGTAATTTCTTTAACGCATAACTTGTGAATGTAGAAAACGATTGTGACTAATATTGATATTTATTATAACTCCTTGGATGTTAAAAGTTGTTAAATTTGTAATAAGTTGAACATTTGTAAGCTTAAAACTACAAAAGAATATGTATAGTAAAGTAATAATAAAAATTAAAATATCCTTAAAATATAAAATATCGTCTGTTTTGAAAAAAAAAACTGTAATGAAAAGTTGTACAAATGTACTTATATATTATGTATATACAAATATATAGATTAATCTGTTCTTTTGTACAATTTATGTATGTTTTCAAACAAACGATACAAAACACACGGCAGCCAAATTAGGAAACGAAAATATAACCTAGAAATAAATAAAGAAATCGATTTTAGTTAATCTTTTTTTTTTAATAAACAAGAAGTATTAATTTTTATAGAAGACGGTTAATCAATAAGTCCTCGACAGGATATTGGACAATAAAATCATTATACTTTTCTATACAATTTAACCAATATTTCTCCAATTTGTTTAGCTCTTCGAAAAAATAAGACTTGTTATCGCCCAATCTAAGCCCGCCTAGACATTTCTTTAGGTTTCAAAACAGAGAACAGTCAAATGCGGTTAAATTTGGAGAATAGGTCAGATGAGAGAGCAATTCGAAGCCAATTCATGGATTTTTTGGTTCCATATTATGTTCATACCATGGAGTACCACGGACCTCGAACAGAAATGGCACATACTTTTAAAATTTTGACAGAAATGTAAACTTTACCTCGATCATAATGAATGAATTCATTTGAAATTAAATTGATTTTAATTAAAATAATGAGAACAAACAGTTTATAACATTCCATTTGATGTTTAATTTATCCAAGTAAATAGTAAATTTGTATTTTTAATGAATTCAAATTAACGAAATTGACAAGTAAAGAATTACTCATTGTAATATTTAGTACACGTGTAGATATGGCTTTGTGAATATACTTGATCTTTAATAATCATTGTAAATATTGTAAAAAACGAATTTTGAATGGAAAAATTAATAATCTCATTCAAGTCGTACATGAAGCGAAAAAGAAACTGAGTAAAGAAGCAAGGTAAGCAATTTTTATTATTACATCAGGATCAAAAGTAAGACATCTTGAAATAATCTCTAATAATAAACCCCATTGTTTATCTATTTAATTACTAACCATGTTCACTACTAGTCTCCACATTTTCCATTTAATTGTCTCTTAATATGTTAACTTAAAATTAAAAAATGTTGCATATTATGAAAGCTGTACTTACGACAATACACACTTTTCTTCTTCTTTTTAATATAAATCAACAATGATCTTTCGCTGAAACTTTAAATTATGCAGCGTTTTACTTGTTGATTGATAGTCCCTCAATACTGGCCAACAATTCATCTGCAGTCTGGGAGACAACTTGTTCTTGATCATCGCGGGTACTTAGATTTTGTAAGCGTTTCTCCAAATTTGACAAATCTTCAAGTTCACGCTGTTGTTTAACCATATACCGTAGTATGAGGGCAGTTAGCATACACATATCTTCGAGAATTTTACTGGTCTCCGGTGTTGGATTCTCATAACGGGTACGCAGCAAACGAAGTTTAGCTTCTGCCAGTTCCAGTGGTGATTTGCCACTCCGGTCAAACATATGAACACTTGCGCCGCCCTGTAAAAGGACCCGGACGACCACATTAAAATTGTTTGAACTGGCAGAAATGACTGCCAAATGCAATGGTGTATTGCCCAATGAATCCACCACATTTGGATTCGCCCCAAATTTTAGCAGTTGCTGAACAATTTGTATATAGCCGCGACAAGCGGCCAAATGCAACGGACTGCGTTTATACTCATCCGATGCGTTAGGATCCGCTCCCGACTCCAAAACTCTTGTTAACAGTTCAATATTATTCGTCGATGCAGCATAGCGCAATTTACGTCCCGTTGATTCGGCAAAAATGTTATTGTAACTAAAACGCAACCTACTCTTTATACATGTACGTGGTCTCATTTTGAAATTGTGACTGCTAGAAGGCAGGGTACTAGGATGGATTATACTGGACATAAAGTCAGATGACTGCGATGACGAGTTCAATGGCAGTGGCGGTAAGGTAGGTAGCGCAAAGTGCTCATCCGAATTCAGGTGGAACGCGTTCGGATTTATGGTTGGCCATTCATGGGTATTAGGCGATGAAGTTGGTGTGGGCGGCATTATTGGTGGTGGCGGGGTAATCATTATGCTAGCGGTTACGCCGTCATTGCTATCGTTGCTAGTGTCCACACCTGAATCATTTGCGGCCATTGTAGCGTGCTCTGTCTCCACCTCCTCGGCTTCTTCGACGAGAGGCTGTGCTGGATTTCTATAGCCCTTAATTTTGGCGACTATAATTATATTTTTCGCTTATTTAGTAGCTAAGTTGTGATTGCTCTTAGTTTTTGCTATATTTTTAAATAATTTTTAACACGATTATCAAACTTTTCACAATGAATGGATGGTATTATGGTAGAAGAAAAAATTTGTTTTGTGTATTTTGTGTTTTTTTCTCGTCTTCGTTTCCTTGTTTCTATTTATTCAATAACACGAAAAGAGAATGTCAAAAGCTATAAGTATTTATACACCGATTAATCATAACAAAGAACGCTGTGATGAAAACAAAGAAAACTAAAAACAATTATCTTAACAGGGTGATACTAAAAACGATAAAGCAACAATACTACACTTAGAAAAATATATCATCTATATAGCTCTAAAGGTTTTACAGTATTTTTCTAGTCTTTCACACGTGCTAGTGCTAGTTTTTATAATGTAAAAATTATAGCGTATAATATAACTCGTAAAATGATATACCTCTTTTGTATCCACTAAAAATTGTATTTATTGCTTATAATTATCAAAACGTGGTGGCAACATATTTAAGACACTGTTTGTAACGAACTTATTAAAGAAAATTTATGCAACCCTGCAATGCCAAGTAAATATATTATTTTTCAGTGTACCCTGTAATGTGATGAAAGATTGTCGTTGTTTTGTTTGTTTATATTTTGTTTTGCCGTTTCGGTTCTGTTGAAAAACATTACGTATGGGGGGTCCTACAAACCTGGGGCAAAAAAATAAAAATGCTAACAGGACAGAATCAAATTCAGAATGGCGAAAGGATTTGTTTGAATGTTTTATTTGCATATACTATATAATTTTAGAAAATTGTCGTGTTAATAATTAGAGCAGTAAAGTTATGATTACGTTATATTTAAGAAAAAATTAAGACTATTGGTTCAACTATGAATAGCGAACGAAATTCAGTTGGGTTGTCAGCTAGCAACGAAAAATTTTAAGTTGAAATTAAGTTGCCATCCATAATCGAACCATAATATTTTTGCTTTTAATACTGAAGTTATTACATATCGAAAGTGTACTATTCACTTAATGGACGTCTACCTTTAAAAATATAATAAATATGGTTTAGTGTAAAAAAATACAAATAGAAATGGCTACTAAAAACCTAATGTCAATTAATATTTTGAATATAATCTTAGAAATTAAATGCAAGCTTAATAAGTACTTAAGGGGTATTAACTTTATAGATATATGATGGGTATTATTTTGCTTAGTAATTTAATCGAAAGCTACTTTACGGGTAAATGAAGTAAGAGATGAAATTTCACTGGGATTGGAGTCCGATGGTAAATTATTAAATTCAATTTCTTCATTAGCTGCAGCGGCTACTATATTTTCATTCGACTGTGATGTTTCATTTGAATTGTTCGATGGCCATTGCTTATGACTTGGAGCGTACAAGATTAATAGAGCAAATATGTAAATATTCCACATTCCATAAACACCAGTTAAAAATGCTGACGTTAATTGAATTTCGATATCCTCGTCCCATTTCCAATGACCCTCTGCAACTTGGCCCATTATAAAACCAATCACTGTTAAAGCAGCACATAATAAAGTGGCCAACATTAAAAATTTAAAACGATAAATTAATCCTGCAATGGAAAAAATTGGAGTTAGTGATAATCTATACAATTAATTAATTTCTAATTACCTTCATAATGTAATCTTCTTGCCTGTGACATAGATGGTAATGATGTCCTTTTAGCACCAATATTACGAAATACTTTGCCCACCATAAAACATAAGAAAAGAAAATAGATTCCCGCCGATATGCCAGCCAATATGATAAATGTTAAAGCCACTTTTGCTCCCAACGGTGTTGTCCAAATTGAATAGAATGGGTTGCGCAACTGTACACCTCGTTCACAAATATCAAATATGAACAATGAAAGACAACCGACCACAACTGCTGACAAATGTTTCCAATAACGTGAACGTATAGAATTTTTTTGCGGAGATTCTTGTATCAACATATGTTCACCAGCGAATACCAACCAAAAGGAGAGTAGCATGGCATAAAAAATACCTTGACGCACATCACTTAATAACAACATGTATGGCATTTCAACATTTAATGTAAGATATTCCAGTGGCAAATTTAGAAAGTTCAGTGCTCCGCCCAAATATAAAAGCATATACTCCAGGAGTGCTGGCGATCTCTGCAGTATGTGAACACGTCTCCAGAACCAAATCATTATAACAACAATAAATGGAAAGAGTATAGTTTTTAGGGATAACCAAACCTTGGTAAAGCCGCCGTTCTGATAAATAGCCGTCAACGTCAAATCATGCATGTGACCAATATTTAAATTCATTTTCATATCGGTATCAATCGGAAAACGCAAATTAAGAAGGTAATAGTCATGGTGTAAAGAACCAAGTTCAAATAACGGTATCATTTCACACGAATACAGAGTTTCCTGTTGACTCTTATGCACTGGATGACAATCCAGATAACGCTGCTCTATTGACGAGGCATATAGTTTCCAGTCATTTGGTGCATCTTCTTTATTACGATATGCCAAACGAGTATCTATAGTCAACTGAAGATCTTTTGGTGGTTCCATTAGAGAGCCATCCGACACATATGCCATATCTACTTGAAGAACTCCAATTAAATTTTGTTGCCACCTTGAATAATCCAATTGTTTACCATCTCTAGGCAGTGGCATTTGGAACAAATACACAATGCCGTTGGCCATTTTTGTATCATGGCTTTCGATTTTGTCTTGTGATATGGAATCGCATTGACCAACTCCGCGAGAATACAACCAAAATGACGTATCATTTTGTCGTTGTTTTTGATCTCGACAAACCATTCCCAAAATATTTTGATGTCCTGCCGGTACGGGTGCAAACAGACCACCCAACAAGAAACAAGCCACTTGACAAAGCAGCAACAAACTTACCAATATGGATAGTTTACGTCCACTGAGATTCTCTAAAATTGTTCCAGACATTTTAATTATTATATTTCACTCGATTTATTTAATTTAATGCATTTGCTTTTAAACAATTCAGTTTACTGCTTTAAGTTCTCCACTATTATTTCTTTTTATTGATGATTATTTGTCCTCTTTTTTTACTTCAAAGACGCCGTCTTTGCTTTCGGCTATGTCGTCTGTGCATTTGATTTGTTTCTACATAAAAAGATGCGAAACCATGTAGAAATCTCTCAGAAGAAGAAATATAAACAAAAAGCAGCCATATTAAGTGAAAAAGTACTCACACATTTGCAACAAAAATATCAAGAACAACTTCAATGTAAACAACCCGTTTGTTGACAGGAGAACGAAAAAGAAAAGAATTAATAAAATTAGAGATGAACTAGGGGTACAGCAAATGACAATTAGCTAGCATTTGTGAATAATAGGTTTGTTCAATACATTTTACTGAAAAATGTTCACGGTTTTGAATGGCAAATTGGCGCCATTTTCATTTGTTTTACGGTAAACATTACTCTTTTCCTTTTTTCCATTTGCTAAAACTCTTTTTGTAGTACAAATTTTTTATGTACGTTTTATTTCTACTTTGACAATACAATTAAAGCTTGTCACCCTCTTAACTAAACCAATTGCTTTCCATTTGTGGGCAATGACATTTGGAACAAATAAATAATGTTTGAATATATCGCCCAGTTTTTGATTCTGACAGACCGTACAGGCCGGCGCAATCAGGTAAGCTAATAAAAAGTTGGCCACTTACATAGCAATAACAATTTCACTAAAAATGGATACTGAGATTCTTTAAAATTATTCCAAACATTTTGAAAGTTTTTTATTTATTGTTGCATACGCTTCTATGCTGTCAGGAACTAGACAGAGGCCAAAGAAGCTATAAATAGCCTTTAAATTTAACTCTTTCAGGCAAATAGCCAGGAAACCAAAATTAATCCTGATGCAGCTGGGATCTGGCTGGTAGAATTCCAATGAGGATTGTTTCCAACATATTTTTTGTGTTTTGTTTTATTCGATTCTACGCAGTTACCAGTTAGTTTATCTACACAATAGGCTTAAACGTAAAGCGAGAACAGTGTGGTGTACTTGTCTTATAATAATATCAAAAGAGTACCTGTATCTAGAGGAACTAGCCGCAAATAATTTTGATAGCCAAACCCAACTGGTCCGCCTCTAATAAACTGATTTGCTGCATGACGAACGATAGAAATATTTTCGTGGAAAATCGAAATTTCCCCACCATTTTGTCATTGGCGTTTAAAGATTCAGTATTATCAACAACGACCAAGTTTCTCTTTTATTTCCTTAAACCTATTTCTGGACATAGAATTTGATTGGTTTGTGATATCCAGATAGAATATATTTTGATATTGTACTGGTAGCCATTGATCTCAAATTGTAATAGAATTGCTTGTTAGATTATGAATGCATCTGTATAGGATACAGTTCGAATCTAGAGTAAAGGTCACTAGAGTACTTTAGCCACATGTCTGTTAGTGGAAAGAAACTCACAAATACAAACCTAAATGGCCATTGTCCAAGTTTTCATCTCGGGCATACACCTATTCATCGTCTAACAAGAAACTACTTTGCTAAAGCCTTTAAAATTACATTCAAGATATGGATGTTGAATACTCATTTATAAACATTGGCACTCGATTTGTTTTTGCGCCAAACGAAATAGTGAATCTTCAAAAAGAATTTCTCAATTTTGTTTTTAATTGTTTCCAAGTCATTACTCACTCATTCAGATATACGCATTCTTTTTCACGAAAATTGTTTATTTAAATATGTATACAAATATATTTTTTTTTATTACTAAGAGAGAAATGTGTTGGCTAATATGTAAAAATGACTAATTTAATGCGAAGTGAGTCGCACTTATAGTACATACCTACATATAAATATAGAAAAATTTTATTTTATAATTTTCAATAAAACTCTTTGGATTCGCTCTTAAAATTTATAAAAGAATTAAAATAATTATACAATTCTAAACGGATGGAAAAATTATTATCATTAATAGAAAAATTTATATATTTATCATAAATTAAGTTGAAACCATACACATATTTAGACCGCCACGATATTTTGTTGCTTTGCCTAATTCCGTGCTTTTAAAATTTGTGAAACTTTGCAAATAAAAAGATAATAAAAAAAAATAAAATAAATAAAATTAATTCGAATATTTTCATTATTCCACCGGAGTGAATTATCTTGTTATTAATTAAATATTTGTTGTAATAAATATTTTTATAGTAGAGCCAATTCAATAATAAATACATCAATAAATTGTATTTTCCTAATCTAAAATTTATTATTAGCTTTTTCGCTTTGGCGGTCTAAATACGTCTTATATGTTATTTTAAGAGATTAACCATTTCAATGACTTTGTTACGATTCGCGTACATATATGCCTTGGCACACCATAGCATATTTATTAATTTTTGATCACTCTTTTCATCCATTGCAATATCTTCGGATAGTTGCGGGTTAAATCTGAAAAACATGAATACATTTTGTTTTAATAAAACTTCTTTTGATGAATTGAACTACTGTAACTAAACATCAGTTTCTACAATGTGATAAACATACGGTTTTGCAAAAAAAAACTCACAATTATTAAGAAATTTATAATTAATAATTGATAAACGAACTATAAATATATACACAATATATTATATTTACCTATAATAAGGAATGCCAATTGTACTACACCATGCACGTGCACGATCTACAACTCTGCCATCGGATGCTGTTGCCTGATCAACGAGTAAATTACCTGAAATTTTCCCAATAATAAATAAAGTGGCACTTAAAATAAGATAAAAGAAAATAAAATATCGACCCGTTAAATGCAAACTGCCTTAACTAAAGAAATAAGAAGGAAACGAATTTATTATTTCCGGCAGTTTACATTTTTGGATGTAAAATTTATTGCAATTTACCAATAGTTGAGATGCCATATGCAAGTTTTGCCGTGTCCCATATACTTTCTGGACGAAAAACATCAATATCTTTGAGTTCGGTAACAGGTATCAAACCAGTACCCAAAGAAACTACCGCTGAGATCTAAAAAATTAGTAAGGTAGTGTTAAATAAACAATTTCTATCATTTGTCAATACAAATGAAAAAGAGAAACAGTACCGGAACAGCTTCATTTTCGCGTCCAACGCTTCGTAAAGCCATATTGTATTCATGAATTTCGGTCATTGCATCCAATGTTGGATTATTGGCAATTAGACCCCCATCTAAAAATCGACCGAATGCTCTATTAAAATGAGATTAAATTTAAAATTTAATTTCTATAAAATAGGTTTTCTTGGTTTTGCAAACCTAAAATAGGAAGGTGCTGCACCAGTGGCACGCGCAGCACGCCACACTAATTGGTCTTTGGGATCGGGGGGTGGTACTCGCCGGTTAGCTGTGAAAAAATTATTTTTATACATCAATCATCAAAAAAACAAAAACACGTAGATTTTTAAAAACGATATTTAAAATAAAATCTTCATTATGTTTGCTCAAACATATTTGTTTACTTACTAATTGGTGTAACAATACCCAAGATATCACTAGCACTTGTATAGTTACGGAAAAGATGTAAATCAACGGGTTTGCGATCGGCCATAACACCTGTAACCATTACTTTTGGATGTTTAATATCGGTCATAACGGTAAATTCACCCAAATTGTCTTTAAGTATAGCCTCAAAATTATCACTGGGATATGGACGTGAACCAACGAAACATTGCTCTTTCATGCGTAAATACAATCCCATGCATTGTCGCATTGTCTTACCACAACCCAGTCCTAAGGCCAGTATTCCACCAGTACTGGTACCGGCTATCCAATCAAACATATGAATAATGGGTGTTTGGGAGAGTTTTTCAATTTCTAAAAGCATCTGTACCAAAACCAAACCGCGTATGCCACCGCCGTCTAAACACAACAAACGACCTCGTCCATAAGGTTTATCACCTTTTTGAGAGATGCTTGAATACAAAGAAGGATTAGAAGCTGTGGGAGATAATGCAGCATCTGAGGTCATTTTAGCAGATACAGCATCTTCGGCTTCATTCGAGTTTAAACTAGCCATGCTGTTAGTAGGAGAATCTAAATGAAGTGAAATATTAGTTTATGACTTAAAGAATAGAATATAATACGTTATACCTTTTCTAGATTCTGAGTTGGCTTTAGTGGTGAACATAGCCAAAAGAGCATCCATTATACTTTGTCCTTTTTCAACCTTCTCAGTATTGACAACCACTGGTGGCCTAAATGATGGTTAATACAATTATTAGTAGATTTAATTAAATTATAAGTTATTTGGGTTTATAACGTACTCTTTCATATCATTCATCATACTATTTGCGGCCGAATTTAAGAAACCCATTGCTGATTGGCGACTAGTGGACGCTAGCATATTTTCTATATGTTCCCGAGTTTCTGGGGCCTCTGGAGCTTCTGGTGGTATGCCATTATAAGTTCCCTTGGGGTTGCAGCCAGGAGGACATTTCGTTTTGTCCTCGGAACAGCTATAATAGACAATAATTTTAATTTTTCCAATAATAATCGATATTATTTACTAAAATACCGTCTTGCACCCACTGAATGCAAAATATAAAGAATTTCATGTTCTTTGTTGCCGTTCGAATCGTTGCCTACCATGTGACGTGGTGTATGACCATTTTTATTTTTCATATTTATGTCACAGCCAAACACCACTAAACATTGTACAATTGGTACCAATTTCTGTTCAATGGCTATATGTAGCGGAGTATTGCCATCTTTGTCCACGACATCAATGTCGGCATCATGAGCCAAAAGTGTGACAACACATTCGAAACGATTTCGTGCCACCATAACGTGCAACGCAGTGCGACCATCAAAATTTGTTGCATTAACATTGCAGCCACGCATTATAAGTTGGTTAAGAGTTTCTCTCGATGAGCACCAATGTAAAGGGGTACCGCCAAACTTCATATCTTGTGTGTAAAGCTTATTGGCATTATTCTGTTTGAGAAACTCAGCTACTGATGTTGGTGTTGAAGTCTTGTAAATTTTACTTATATTTTTAGCTTCTATATTAACATCGGCGCCAGCAATAAGCAATGTTTTGACGCACTCCGGTTTATCAGAAAGACAGGCTAAATGTAAAGGGGTATAACCATCTGAATTACAATGATTTAAATTAACTGTACTTTTATCAATAAGAAGCTAAAAAGAGAATTTAGAACATTTTATTGTGTTATTAAAAATTCAAGAAGAAAAAGCGTATGTATATGTGTTAAGCGAATTCACTTTTTATATATGTACGTGCAAAAAAAAAAATCATTAATTATTCATTAGTAATGTTGTAAATAATTAACTATTGTAAGCAACTGTGTAGTTAAACAGGTTTTTTCATTTTTTTCTTTAAATGCATTTTTTAAGTTGACAGAACATTTATAGAAATAATTATAGGAGTTCTTATAATCCTTCGAACATTGCGAATGTTACTTTTTTTTAAAGAATTCGCTGAATAGTATTATTTTTATCGTAACAAGCAAAATTTAATGTTAGTAGAAAACATCCACTGGATTTATAAAGTGAAATTTTGAAAACTATTTATGTGTTTGCTTTACATCGATTGACTTACGTTTAAAATTTCTTTATTAGTGCTTGCAGCATAATGAAACACTGAGTTGCTGTTATTGTCTAAATGCTCCATTTTACACAGCGGCAATAGAGCTTTAACCATTTCAATATTTCCGCATTTAATGGCAAGCTAGAAAAACAAAATGAAAGAATTATACAAATTAAATCCTATATATAGTTATCACATTCATTACCTGAAATGGTGACATATAATTTATATGATCTGCATAATCTATAAATTGTAAAACTTTTGGATTACTTATGTAATCCACTAGATTATAATATGCTATCAGATGAGTTAACGACCAAGAGGGATTTTCGGTTAAAATATCGCAAACCTTTTGTAAACCATTAACGTTATAGAACTGAAATAAAGATGTATGGAAATTACATTTGCAAGAAAAAAAAAAACACCAACAAATATTTAGCAATTGGTTTTACTTACTTCTTTCACTATGCTTACGAATAAGGGCAAACGATGCAAGAAGACATTAAACTTATCCTCAGTTTCCTGTTGCGATGGTGAACGATATAAACTAAATGAGGTCGTATTTGAATCGGTATGCGGACGTTGCAAAATTATTTCATAACACTTTTTATCATTCGAATTAAATGGCGGTGCATACATAACCATTGCTTCATCTCGTGCCAAGACTTGTTGCATTCCCAGAGATTCACTTTTAACTTCCAGTACTTTATTCGGTGGAGCGTCAGCACCCAAAAAACGTTGCAAGGCTTTAAAACAAATAAGACATAAATTGAAATAAGTACTTAAAAAGCACACTATTATGCATAAAAATTTTTTTATTTTATATTTATGCATAATTTTTATTGGTTAATAGATTCAACGATATATATTTTTTGAAATTTAACAGAAAATATAAAATGAAGTTAAATACCAAAGCCAGATGCAAGCATTCCAAAACTCATCCATGACATGTTACAGCGTTTCACGTTAGTTTATTGATTTGAAGACAAACGTGTATTTTAGACTTTTTTTTTGAATGATTTTAGTTAATGATTGAATTTCTTGATTAGTAGATGAATTTTTTAAATTTATAAGGAATGACTGTCGTTTCTTTGCCGAAGTTCTTGCATGAAATCTTAGGGAATATTAACTTAAAGTAAATAATTAAAGCAAGAATTAAAGATGGATGTATGAACTCTTGAATCTAAAAAATAAAATCAACAACAAATTATAGGTTGTGTGACAAATATTGTAAAAACTAAATAAGCAATAATAAAATATTGATTTTAAAATTGAATATTTGCTCGTGTGTTATTGTAAAGGTCGATATTATTTCTATTCATTCACAGAATAAGATACCTAAAGGATAACAACTAAATCTAAGAGTCGGAGTTAGGGTCTGTTCTAGATAATTTCAGTTAGTCTTTTCAAATGAGTACAAACAAAGAAAAAATATTTCCAAATTTACTTTTTAATTTGTTGTTGTTGTTCAGGATCAATTCTACTTCATATTTCTATTTTCAGTTTGAATTTTTGTTTCAATTTCATAAAAGAACAATATTTGAAATAAAAGTTTGTAACAATATTTTTAATTGACGCATTTAATAATTCTTATCTGAATTATCAATCATTAAAACCGCAATGAAATTCCGTTGCGTGTATGTAAAGTTTCAAATAATTTAATAAAAAATATACGTTTTTGAAAATCTCTATGGTATATAGAACTATTATTCAATGCGACCTAATGTTTTAGAACAATAGCCATCGTTTAAAAATGATAGTAATCTACAGCACGTAAATTATATTGAGCATTTCGTCACGCATTTGGTCGTGTTAAGAGAAGGTATATTAACAGATGTTAAGATTGAAATTCGATAAGTGATATCTAATATACCAAACTAATTACATAGTCAATTTCTTGCACACATAAACAAAATATAAGTTAAATAAATCTAAAATGTTCACGATTCATAAGCAAAATAATTTCAACATACTCCGGCTCCTCAACTTATCAAAATTCTAATATTCTCTTCCCCATTTCAGGACCCATGTCATTATGGAACAGTTCAACATGGGCCTTATAAACTTAAGAGATTCTGCCGTATCCCAAGTTCCGCAAAGAAGAGTTCGCTTTTCGTTTTATTACGTCTTATTATAGAAAAGTTTTTTCAATTTCATTTGAATTCTGAAAATGAATTGTGCATAATTGAGGTCATTAATGAGATTGATCCCTTTTGGTGAATTCGGTTTGAAATTCTCCATGTTTCTGACTTGTTTGAGTTTATGATGTATGTACTATGAGCTTGATAACTTAAGATATTTATGGACTTTCCGCGATGGCTCTTCACTTTGTTTCTTAGAAACATAAGCAAAGTGCACTGATAGGTGTATTAAAGTCAGTAAACTAGGATACTAAACCGATTCTACGATCTAGTCTATTGTTCGATTGTTTTACTTAATTCTTCTTGTACTACAGTTTATTTGCTTTTAATATTGTCCTACTGTTTACATTAACTTAATAATATCAGGTTATATTGTTAGTAATTACATTTTTTTAATATATGGGAATACAGTGAACTCGTGAAAACCAGAAAAATGAACACTTTTGTACATTAACTATTCAAAAGAGTGAACTAAAGTTAAATTACATTTACCCTTATCATGTTATTTACGATATGTATGATTTAGTTTATAAATTTTGTGAAACCCCGCATAAAATTCGTAACCTCTTCGCTTTTTCTTAGTTTACCAAAAACCAATTGAAAATTTGAACACCCATTGCAAGGATTAGTTCAGGTTTAAGCGAGTTTTCTGTAGCAATATAATATAATGATATATTTTTTTAATTTTCTAGTTTAAAAGCATATAAGAACTTGGAGAAGACAAATTGTGAGGGAAAAGCATTATACGATAATGAGGAATTAAAATTTAAAGATCAGAATTGATTTTTGTAATGTTAAATCACACATGGACCATTTTCACTGTGTGCGACTGTATGTGAAACAAATAAATTCTTTTGGCGTTAGTAATTACTAGAGTAGTATTTATACAAAACAACTGTTTTGATTTTGTTAGTTTATACAATAATTAAATAACTACTACATGATGCTAGGACGGCATAATTCAGTGAGCTATGCAATAAATTCCGTAAATCAATTAAAATCTGTTGTTGATGATTATCTCATTAAATGAAATAAACGGTATGATGAGTGTGTGAGTTTAACAAAGCAAAAAATTTAAGAAAGAAAATCTGTGATGGGCTGATGTTAAACATAGAGTGAAAAAAAAACAAAACAAATCGATGAATGCTGAGTGCGTATAAAAAAATTGATTGATTTGTAGAATAATATGTTTTTTTCTTCATTTTCCTTTTTTGAGCTAACCATTTAACATTTTCGCTTTTTATTCGTTAATTGTTGCTACACTTTCACAATTTACTTCCTGTTTTGTAACTTTTTCAACACAAAATCAATTTTTATCAGATTTTGTTGTTCGAAATAGTTTGTCTATGGGGAATTCCCAACAATTAAACAACGTTTTTCGTTGTTGTTTTTAAAGATTTTATTTTCTTCTGAATAGTTTCTGTTATTTATTTTAAATCAATTAACTTTATAATATTATTTTATAAAACTTGTTAGTATTCTAGAAGAAAATCAACACAACGTAGCTTAAAACACGGTATTCTATTTTATTCTATTGAAAAGAAAACCCTCTATTTTTATTGTTGGTTCAAAAATCTATTAAACAGCTGTTAAAAGCAGTATTATTTAGAGTTGTTTTTAAAGTACACTTGTAGAAATAATAAAAAGTTAAGTTTTTATTCGTTTTTATTGGGTTAGTATACAGAGACTCGGAAGACAGCAATGTTAGTGACGGCCATCTTTTTAAATTAGTTGTCATTTCATCAGTTTTTTTTTGTCAAATCACCATGGACGGATATTTCGTAGAACAACAGGTGCAAATAACGAAATTATTTTATAAAAATGGGTTTTCTGTTCGGGCATCGCTAATTTTACCATTGCCCTACCAAGAGGACTGTTTGCAATGTGGTAGATAAATTCATCCAACATACATACGTCGACGTAACGCAAGATCCGCCTAGAAAAATCTGAGTCAGTTGATTTGGCATTGCTCGCAAGAACTCGTCCTTTTGCAGACCACAACTTGTGCCTGAATCCATATAAAATTCAACTTATCCAGGGACTGAGGGTAAACGATCATAGATAAGCTGATTGACTCTGGAGCTATTAGCAAATGACCATAATTACCGCCGGAAAAACATCTTCAGCGACGAGGTCTATAGATAAATGTCTACGTAGATAACCGAAATTGTTGATGCCACCAATCCGCAAGACATCCACTAGCGTTCAATGGATCCCGAAAAAACCACTGTTAAGTGCTGTTTTAAGCTGGCGGTATCATTTGTCCATGTTTCTACCACTGTTCTACTTAATACAACATTGGATATTATGCACGAGCAATTTGAAGGTCATGGCCATCTCCCATGAAGGTATCGTGAATTGGCCACAGAAATCGAACGATTTGAACTCGTTAAATTCTTTCTTGTTGGGTTTTTTTAAGTCGCAAATGTATTCGAAAAGTCACAAGCCGCAATGCCAAATGTAAACCACGCCTTAAGTTTTGTTTTTGTTTATTTGAAAAGACACTGAAAATACTACATTGATGTTAAATATGGAGATCTGTCGTCTAATTTGCTTTAGAATTTTTTGAAGGTATATTTTTTTTAGTAATTTCGTTTGTTATAAATTTATTGTATTGTAGAATGTACCGCCAGTTGCAGAACCATATATCAACAACGTTTATGCCATCAGCAGAAAACCACCAAAACGCCCAAACAGAAAAGGAACACAAAGGAATATGATATAAAAGAGCATATTGGAACAATCTGTTGAAATCTTGTGGTGTAGATATCGCAGAATTTTTCAAGAATACAATCACTTCAACTTGTACATTTCCCGATCACTAGATTTTAACCAAATCGAGCAAATATGGAATACTTTAGAAGAATTAATACCCGAATGGTCTTTGATTGTAATAGTTTTTTCCTTAACTATACGTTATTTCATTAAATTATATTGGATTCTACACTTTTTATACGATATCAAGTCGTGCATGATCAATTTAAATTTGTAAGGATCGTAGTAAAATTTCGTAAAGATAATGTAATTAACCTTTATTTTTTGTTTAAAAGTGTTGTAGGTTTTCAAATAGTAAGACTATTGTCCAAACAATATGAATTTTTTTGTTAGTTTTAAAGATTCCAGATTCGTATTAATTAATAAATTTGAATAAATTAAGCTAATGGGGCTTTTTAACAAATTCATAAAGTGAAATGTGTTTGACTAAAAATACGACACATTCAAATAGTTCTAGTTTCGAAAAATTGTTTCAGATAGATGCATATGCATGCGTACATATATACATATTTAATAAATAATGACTTCTTGTAATCTCTAGTACTCTACCAAATTTGCATCCTTTTTTAGTTTATATGTATGCATAGTATGTCGATACCTATGTATATAATTCTATTATATGTATATACAATACATTTAAACAAATCTTGTTTTTATATTAAAACATTTTATTCGCAAAGTAATATATGCATATTTAGCATATGCTAATCTATCATTTCTCTTGTATATATGTATGTAACATACATACCTATCCAAAATAAGGTTCATTAGTACATTCATACATACGTCAAGAAGCTGTTATTGTAAGATGGTAGAATATTCACGCTGGTCATTAATAATAATGAAGATCTGGGTCAAAATAAAAGTAAATAATAGTCAAAGATTAGGTGAAATACTAAGCAGTTCAAGTTGAAAATATTCTTCTTAACTTTAGATCATATTCGTTCAGCGTCCGCTTAAGATGTTTTCGGAGAAATTTTTGTTTATAATCAGTTTAAGTGTTTGGTTATGCCAAGGGCAAGAAATTTCGAATTCCTCAGTTAATGTGAGTGTAATAAATGATAATGACAATATTCTTCCCAACACTGTTTATCTCAATTATACGGGCAATATAAATCGTATCATTGGCGGAAGACCATTAAATATCGAGGAAGTACCATTCCAAGTAGCGTTATATGACAAAGGGTTCTTTATTTGTGGCGGTTCTATATTAAATGCCAACTGGATTCTTACAGCGGCACATTGCGTCAAAGGTGGTGGTAAATTTAGAATACGAGCTGGTTCTAAATTTACTAATCGTGGTGGCGTTCTAAGAAGTGCTGGCGTTGTTGTTGTTAATTCAGGATATAATATAAGAACAATGCAGCATGATATTGCTTTAATACGACTTACAAAGCCACTAAAATGGTCAAAAAAAATAAAACCAGTGAAATTGGCAAAACCAAATTTTAAACTACCACGAAATTTGTTAGTAAGTGGCTGGGGTGCCAGAAGTGAAATATATAATAGACCAACTAATGCACTAAGAGGTGCATCAGTGTCAACCGTATCGCATAATACATGCAAAAACAAATTTAAAGGTGAATATCCTGTAAGCAGATTGGTGGTATGTGCCTCAGCGCCAGGTAGAGATGCGTGCCAAGGAGATTCTGGTGGTCCATTGACTTTCAAAGGTGTGCAGTATGGCATTGTCTCATATGGCATTGGATGTGCACGAAAAGCTTTTCCGGGCATATATACAAATATTAGAAAACAAAATGCCTGGATCCGTAAAGTAATGCAACGACATGGGGTATAAAAATTTTTTTTTATTTGAATAACGTTTGAAATAAAAATTGATAGTGACTTAATGAAGCAAATTAGAAATTTGTATACGTTAAAATCCATATGTTTAAAACATAAATAAAGAAGTATAAAAAATAAATTTTAAATCAATTTGGATTGGATTGTTGATTGACAAATTGTAATGAAAAATATTTGCTCTGGTTTTATTAGGGGAAGTATTTTAGCTTTTTTTCACAAAAATGGCTACCATATATATTGAGTTTAGGTGCAATTAACATTGAAATAGGTTTCGTTCCGGAGATAAAATTGTCAACTATTAAACAGCGAATATTGGACGCATAAGAACAATACATATAACCTTAAAAAATTTCAAAGCTTTATCAAAAATAAATTTGTAGAGCTTTGGAGGATTACATCACGCATCGCTATTGTTCATTGAAGACTATAAATTCAGAAATTGTTCTATTGCTTATTTGTTATATACAAAAGTTAAAGTTAAGTTTAAGCTAAGGTTGTTAAAGTTGTAAATAATGTACGTTCCATATATTGCTATATAATTCTAATAATATAAAGCTATATACCCACATTAGCAGCTGCAAAGCAAATGTTCCATGTACCGAATAATACAGTGTTTTTGCCATCTAGGTAACATAATACCTACAACCGTTCACGCGAGAATATCACTAAACTCATTAGGAGCACCATCAAAGCACGAAAGTTATTTTAAATTCATCTAAAAATAGATAGCAAATTTATGATCCCAAATTATTACAATTTTTAAAATTATATTTAAACTGAAATACGTATATACTTCAACCATATAAATTCTTGCCCCTAGTAAAAAAAAATATTATGGCCCTGTGTACAAAAATTTTCACAGTGTATTTCATGCTATACTACCGAAAAATACAACCATACAGTAAAACTATGAAAACAACAGGCATTTGTCAAAAGTCAATTTCCAATGGGCATCTGTCAAGTGAAAAGGAAAAATCGAAGAAATAAATTTAATGCAAAAGCAGAAAAGAAAGGGAGTTGTTGCGATTTTATATTAAACGGGCCGTGATACAACAAATAAAATATTATAAAAAAAAAAGAAGAGGATCTATATACACACATATAAAAATAAACATTAAACGATATATTTTTAGAACATATAATTGTGAATTGAAACGTACACATGCAGACAAAGAATTTTGTTTTTCCAATAAAATAAACGGGTTGATGAAAAAGCCGAAAATGTTTTGCTAATGAATTAAAATTTAATGCAATTACAATATAATTGAATATAGCAAAAAGAAAAAGCTTTAAAATTTTTATTAATAGTGCCGATTTTTCTAATCTCAAGAATTATAAAATAAAAATAGCAATACATTACTCTTATATATGTATATGCTTCATTCATTTAAATGTAAGTAAACAAGTTATTAATAAACTAATAATATATGGAAATATAGTCTTATTATTAGTCACTATTGTGTTGACGGTAACAACGTTGTCATCATCACCATCTTCATTATCATCATAATCATGGATGATCCACATCGCTGTCATATTTAATTAAAATATAACGCTTCTAAATGCTAATGTCAACTTTGATGCATCATTTTCTGTAGTGATTACGAAATATATATTCAAACGTGTTCAGTTGGTTATTCCCTTTCTCACGTTACTCTCTTTTCCTTTTAAACCAGAGGGAATGCAGTTGAAAAGAGTTTTTATTTAAATAACGAAAATTAAACACCTACAAAACAATAACAAACAACCAAACTGTGAATTAAAAGCTGTTTTGTACACCTTTTCCTGACCCCCTTTCGGCATTAAAAAAGTGTTGCTGGTGCTTTTGATGTTGTTGTTGTTGTGCAGCCCCAATAATGTGTTGTTCACTTTCTGTTCACTCTTAAGATTTGTTTTGTTTGTTTTTATTATGCCCTACAACACGTAAAGCAACGTTTATCGCCACTTCAGCGAAGTTGTGTGCGGGAATTTTGTAAAATTTGTGTGTCCTGTTGTAATGTTTTAGAATTTTATCTGCAATTTCATTAATTTTTCAAAATTTTGTTTGAAAAAGATGTACAAATATTTGGTTTTAACAGCAGTAGAATTTCAGTTGTGTTTTGTTCCAAATAAGTAAAGCTTAACGACACGCGATTCAAGTATCAAATTAAGAATCTTTCCGAAATGAAAAAATCTTACTGAAATTAATTTGAGTAGCATTTTTCATTCAATTTATATTTTTAATAATTTTTATTTTCAGTCTAATTTTGAATATAATTTTATTAGCTCAAGTAAAACAAATGAATTATTCTAGGCATATACAGACACGCTTTGGTAAAAAAAAATGTGCGAATTTCTGAGGGTTCCACACAATTTTAAAGTTTATATTCATCGAATATATTGAGCTTGTATTTTTAATGACATGCTATTATTTGAAACCCGCAATTTTATTTATTTAGTCATAGTTTCTCCACGGTTTGTTGACATTTAGAGGGCAGGTTCCTTGGAACACTTTTTTAAAAATATGCTCGAAGTTTTTGGTTAACAATTGGGTCTTCAAGTTTTCATCAAACGGGTAAAGCTAATTGATGACAGGCCGTGACTATACCTTGAATGCTAAGCACTTCTCAAACAAACTCCATTTATATAAGCAATTTAGGTATCCTTATCTAAAAGAAATCCTCCCTCGAATGCCAAAAAACGATAACAACAATCGCATTTCTGAAGTTTTCATTGAACATAATTTTTCACCAAGCAATTGTTTTTGTTAGAGACAAAAATAGTTGGCAATTGCTCTTAACAATTCCATATCCATCCTGCGAAAACTTGCACACAGTTAGCCGTAGATTGGTCGAAGTTTACGCCAGGTAACCGTTGTCTTCTGTTGCTGGTAACTTTCTGCAGGTGATAACTGAAACTCTTCGAATTCTATTTTGTTTTCAGCATTATTCAAGCCATTCCAAACAGTTTTTTAAGTAACGATTTAATCCTTTGGGAAAATATTTGCGGTTGACTTCCTGTTACAGTATCAGCACAAGCATAAACTTTGTTAGTATTTTAAAACATTTTGCGTTTTATGGGATGATACAATGCCAGGAAACGTTGGACGGCAATTTTATATGTTAGAAATGCTGATTTAGAGAGAAAAAATCTTAATTTTAAAGGAGTCGGCTTAAATTTATATTGTTTATTACCAACATTCTTAGACGAAAGTCTACATAATACAATAAGTCGTATTTGTGTATCAGCAAATCACCGAAATCATTGGCTTTTGACTAATGACTTAATTGAGCTTGGTAAACCAGGATGTATGTGTTTCCATAACGTATTATTTATTTTATAAAATAAGAGAAAATTTATACAATAAAGTATTATTTTTTTCAGATTGATTAGCTTTGTTGACCAGTCTTTTTTACAGTAAATAATTTAATAAATTTGAAATAATTAGAGATTCTAAGAAAATTATGCCTATTAATTATGTAAACGTATAATTCTAAGAGATTAAAAAAAACCCCTCGTCTAATGCAGGGTATCATATAGTCGTTCGCGCGGCTATTACACAAAAATTTTTATTTGTTTTTATTTTCTTTCTACCGTTTCTGCATTAGTAAATCCGTTTAGTGGGGTCATTCGTACTCAATTTTATTTGTTATTTTTTTTTTGTTGGTTTCTATTGTTTTTTTTTTTGTTTATTTTTGTATACATCTTAATATTAGTAGTAGTACGATATATGTATACGATACCATTTTAGAAAAATAAACAAAATCTCTTTACCTATGTATGTAACCAGCGCTACATAATTTACACTATTTTGTAGTTCTAAATGAGAAAATAGATAAAAAAAATAAAACAAAAAACTAAAATAAAAAAACGAAAATAAAATTTTCCATGTGAGCAGCTAGTGGTCCAAAGAAATTTACAATGTTGTTGCCCTAATTTGAAGGTCAAGTGAAATAGTTTCTCTTTTGTTAGATTTACTTCATCAAAAGCTTATATATATGAAATTAATTCAATTTATTCTATAATATATGTATTAGTATATATTAGGTTTTTTGCGTGGTTTTACTAAATAATGGAAAATATTACAAAAAAGAAAATCTTGTTCTACCCATATGCTAAAAAGCTAGTGGTCTATATGCTTTGAATTACCATTTGTTTAGAATTCAACTGTGGTAGACTAAATCCTATTATTAGAATGAAAGTTGTATGGTTGAATGTTTCACGTCAGCAACGTTGAGACAATTAGAATTAATTCAGCAGACAGATGATTTCTAATCTCTGTTAACAAATTTAATTTGTACCTTCACATCATGTTAGAACCTAAAGCAATAGTTTTTTTAAATATACTAAGTAGCACTAGGAGGAATATAGTCAGATATGAGGTATTCGAACTGAAATGTCTGCAAAATTTTCCATATCGGAACAGGAGAAATTATCGAGATAAATTTCACACTGAGTTTGCTAAATTAATTCATATTTTTTCCAATAGACAAGTTACTTAAAAAGCAATTCAACTCTTCATTGCCATTATGGCTTTAATATATGGATTTCTTTCTACGTATGGGAATACTCTAATCGATTTTCGTTTATTTCTCACCATTTCAATGATGTAGAGAATAGAATGTAGCGTGCTGTTTTGTGTTTTTGCGTTAATACCAGAATTTATTCAATTTGTTAATTACTTTTGTAAACAATTATTGTTAGCAATTAAAAACCAGATGATTGCTTTTTATATAAAAATGTATAACAATGTTTTATCTTTAATATTTAAAACGAATGTTTGTTCACACTATAATTTTATTATCAATTACTTATTAATTTTATTGACTTTTATTTAAGTAGCTGTGCCCAATCCTCAATTTATAAAATAAGGTTTAAACGAAAAGCACTAATCAAAATAAATAATAAAAGCAATAAAATTTTCTAAAAATAGGGTATTTTATCAAGGCCATTACAGTCGCAAGAAACTAATGAAAACTAGTGATGAGTGTTTATTGCCTGTGTAGGCAGACAGAACAACGAATTAGCCCAGGTGGAGTTGGATAGTGTATAGACTGGCACGTGTTAATAAAGCAGCGAGGAGAATATTTACTACGGCTTCGATGCAGGTATCTAAGATGAGGATAATGCTAGGCAGGTACGATATTCATTGAATGAGATCATGACCTGACAAATCGAATGGAGGACAGATCCCTCTTGCATCGTTAATTCATTTCAGAAGGAACTACATGGATGACAATCGAGTAGATGGGGAGTTATCAGGACAACAATGTTTGTTGCTCATTACGCACATGTTTAAAAATAAATGGTGGGCCATACTAGAAGTCGCCGTAGTCTAGTAGGTTATGTGTTGGCTTATTAGACGAAAGGCCAGGGTTCGAATCCCCGGTCAGACATAAAAAAAAACGAAATATGGTAAAAATATTTCTTTGGCGGCTTCCTCTCAGCAGATTTCTGGCAAAAACTCTGAGAGTAAATAAAATTGCCATGAAAAGTTTCTCAAAAATCTGTCGTTCGGAGTCGACTTTAAACTGTAGGTCCCGCCACTCTTGTGTAAAATTAACACACACAACATAAGTGGTGTGAGAAACTAGGCCATAACCCTGACTGAATAGTTGTAATGGCCCATTATGTATGTATGTGGACCATACTATACAGATCAAGAGAAAGTTAATTCATTGAAAATTAAATTTCTGAAAGGAATGTTATGCTGGAATACCATTCTAATATGTTCGCGATGATTGTTTGTTTTAAAGCCCATGCGTTGTTCTCTGCACTAAATTGAACCAGGAAGGTTTAAACTGCATACGAAGTACATACGATTTTTATTTTTGTTTATATATGTAACTAGACTAAAACATTTCTTCATCAACAAGGTATTCAAGAGTAACATACGTGTAGGAATATCATAATTTTCATATAACAAGTGTCACATTTGTCAATTTTGTAATTAAAAAGGAATTGTCTGCATTAATAAGCTTGACAAATGACATTATTATCATATATTTTTCATTATTTTTGATAATATATGCACTATATATGTAGTATAAAAGTGTATATACCATGATATAATTTCAAATTATTATATTACATGCTTCACTGTTGATATTATCTAATCTAAAACGCTTTCTATTATCTTTATTATTGTATTATAAATATTTAAATTTGTGTAATTTTGTATTTTTGTAAAAGCTGTAAAGAAATTTAAATTTTAACATCATGTTTGCCGTCAACATTTTACAATTCAACGCAATACTTTTTCATATTAATTCTAATATAATATTCGTTTACAATTTTCAATTGGTTTAATTTTTTCCTTTTCTTCTTTTTTTTTTATTTGGATTTAGCTTAACTGACATTTTAACAGAACATACGTAGCGCAGTTATTATTGTCAACGTCATACGAAGATTGAAAATAATAGCATTTTGTGCATTCAATCTTAATTATTAAAGTCTCTACGCCAAAAAGAAACAAAAAAAAAAAGCAAATACAAACCGATTAATTAACATTAAAATCAATATGCAGAGTGTTTCGAATGGTGGTAGTTCAGAAAGTGGTGTAAGTGGCAATGGAAGCAATGCCAGTGGAGCTGGTAAACGACCAAAAAAGGGTATTTTGAAAACATCAAGCAGTTTTGATCGAACTGGTGCAAGGTAATATTAATAATGTTTACACGTGTAGGAATTTTTACAACTTTTTCTTTGTGTGTTCCTAATAATGAAGCATAATTAGTTAATTGGTTTTGTATAAACGTACAAATGTTTTTAAATGAAGGAAAGCGTCAGTTGTTAGCCATTTGTGTACTTTATTTAATTGTTTTAAAAGCTATTAATATAGAACTATGTTTTCTTGTAAATTTTATTCAACTGGCGTTCGTTTGAATTAATTTATATGCTGTAAGAAATAACTAAAAAGGGATATCGAAAATATCCAGTCTGAAGTTAAGAATTATAGGGATAGAGTTCTATTTCCAAAACTATATATTAAAACCTCTCTTCTATTCGTTTGACAACAGATTTTTTCCATTAAAATCTATAAAGATTCGTAATAGCTGGATAGACTTCAAAATGATGATAAGCAGATGGATAGGGTTGGTTAAAGGATGTATGCATTTACGTACTTGCAAGGACATTGATTTAGGTTAAGCGATGATTGAACTGATTAAACGGCATTGACATTCATATATAATTTGCCAATATAATCCTTTATTCAGGATTAACAACCTAGTTTCTCTAACTACCCATGTTGTTTGCCTTAATTTTATCTATGAATCGTGGAAACTGCGGTGTATGTTTGACTCTTAAACGACAGATTTGTAAAACTTTTCATGGCGATTTTATTTACTCTTAGAGTTTTGTCAGAAGACTGCAAAGAGGAAGTTGCCGACAGAAATATTTTTCATATTTCGTTTTGTTCGAAATGTCTGAGCTAGGGGTTGAACTATGGGCTCTCATCTAATAGACACACTACTAACTAGACGGCATTTATGTTTGCCTAAATATTTGTTCTTGTAGGAATTAGGACCTAAATGCTGGCTTCAGTGGGATCTTTTCCTTCGAGGGGTCCGCCATCTAACCTAATTGGGGTTAATTTAGTCATTGAAGGACTAACAAAGACTTACTTTCATTGCCTGTTTCGGGCACTGGCCATAATACAGGTTTCCCACTTTTTTTCATTTAACGTAGTTAACTGGTCATTGCATTTTGTATGCAGACGATGTGGAGTAAGATATGTAAGTCTATGGGTGAGATGTTTTGCAAATAAAACCTTGCTTGATTATAAGGGCAATTTGACGTCTTTTCATCTTATAAAACTTTACCTCAAATACTTCAATCGTACAATCGTTTCTAGCTAACGAATATGACGCTTTCTTATATAAAGAAATTCCCTGACCATAGATAGAGTATAGAATTATAAATTAAAATGTTGTATTTGCAAATTTTCTAGTAATTCTGTTACATTCAGTCAGAGGCTGTCAATTAATCACTAAATCGTATATTCAGGGATCATATGTCAAAAAATAAAAATAGTACTTGAAAAAACTACAAATTCTTTTCTTTTTTTTTGTATAGTAAAACTGATATACATACAAGTTTATATTTGTTCTTTAAAACGCATTATATTTAATTTAATTTAATTTAATTTTTTTATTAATATTTTCTCATATATAGTTGCCGGAAAAGTGCAAAATTCGACGAATTGAATGTTTTACAAACATTTCATCCATCTGATAAGGATTATGGTCACATGAAAATTGATGAACCTAAAACGCCATACAGTTTAGCAGAACCAGATCCAGAACGTGATCAACTAGATGCTGAGCTATTAGCTGAAAAGTTAGTTTCAAATTCATTTTGTAAAATAAATATTTATTTAATATGTATGAAAAAAATTGTTTAATTACAGATTACGTATTGCTGCCAACACACAAACGCCTTCATTTGATGATGAAGGCGAGTCTGATGAAGAATTTGAAGAGACACCGGAAGAAAGGGGTAAATAATTTCATTTAAATTTTTATTAGATTACAAGTCGGTACAACGCAAACTGTTGAAATTTTGCTAGAATTTAATTGACGGAAGACTGTTGACCAGAGCAATATTGTTTTTGTGGTTAAGAAGTGGGAAATTTAAAAATCAGAGACTTATTTTTTCATAAATAATTTAGGATTTTCTGTTATTTACTTCAATACATATTTACAATTATTTCTTTTGTATTATATTTATGAATATATTCGAATTTATTTTTTTTTTTTTGTAGCTCGACGTATAGAATTCGAACGTCGCCGTAAAGCTCATTATAAAGAATTTGAAGCTGTTAAATTGGCACGCAAGTTAATAGAAGAAGAACTTGCCGATGACGATGATGATGAAGAAGAAGGGGAAATTAATAGTTCCAATAAATCAATACCACAAGCATCCGAAGAGTCACAAGAACAAGCCTCAAATGTCAGACAAATGGACGTAGATCTGCCAACTGGACGGGAAAAAAATTAAGAAAACATTTCATTTCCGTTAAAATGCGTGTAAAAAGAAGCAAACACTAAATAAAAAAAAATATAACCCATCAGAATTAAAATAAAATTAATTTAATTTAATAATTTGATAACGTGATCCTGATTTTAATACATAATAATATTACTCAATTAAATTAGAAAAAGGAGAAACTTATTAAGAGAAAAAAAAAACATTAAACAAAGCAAAAATAATTAATTAATCAAAAGTCATGTACTGCATAAAAAACAAACATTTTTCATTCAGGTTAGTAAACTGTAGCGATATACCATACTTACATATGGACATATACATACTAAGATACATACTTACATACATATTAAATAATAAATATGTTTAGCTATTTTATGACAAAGGAATCTTAATACATAATAAAATAAAAGAAGAAAAAATAAAAAAAAAACATTTTCTTTCTATTTTTTAGATATCAAAATTAATTTGCATTTAATCTTAGAAAAACCATCCTCTTTTTCAATTTCTTTGTTTTAATTTCCTTTTGATCGATGTATAAATAAACATGCTACATGTTTCAAATAAGCGTATTGCCTCTCTTCAAGCATTATCTATAATTTTAGACATACAAACAATTAATGATAATTTAAGTGTCACATTAAATGAATTTCACTTTTACCCGCAACTACTGTAACCTGTAATATGTAATTTGAAAATTTGTAATTTAACAAAAAAAAAAAAATTCTCTCCCAGTACTTTTGTTAGTTTAGTTTTCTTATCTTTTTTGTTTTTTTATTTTATTAAAAACTATTATGCTTCCGAGCCACATAACACCAATAAATAATAATTTAATTCGTATATAAAAATATGTATTAAAAATTGAAAAAAAGAGAGAAATAAAAATAAAAATAAAAACAAAAATAAATACAAAAACAAAAAACATAAACATTAATTCGAACATAACGAAGTTATAATACAATATTTTATAATTTAATAAGATGTAAAAATAATTTTTGACTGATTTATATTTTTTAAAGTAAAATTAAATTAATTTGCCAATAATAATAATAAAAATTGTGAAATAAAAAAAAAAACATTTTCATTTATTATTGGGTTCAAAAGTTAAATGAATTGAAATAAAACTATAAAAAATATATCTGTGAAAATAACAAGAGATTTGCATAAAATAATGTAAGTTAAACCTAAATAAATAACGTTAATAAAACAAATTAAATGAAATTTATTCTTTTCTTTATATTGTTTATAATACAATTAGAAGATGTAAGACGGTAGAGGTTAATAGATGTTTTAAAACTTAAAAGCATTGTTGATACATTGTCCAAAGTGTTATTTTATCTTATACAAGAGTATAAGAGTAAAGAGAGTAAATTATGATTGACTTTGGAATATAAGTTCATAAATTGTATTAGAATGAAGCACGACCAAAAAAAAAAAAAATATTGATTACAGATATTATAAGTTCCAAACGTTAATTTCTGTTTTAATATTATTCTACAATAATATGATCGATTTAGGCGACGTCCCACTTCTCAAAAGCCTAGTTATTATTCCAAACGAATTGTTTACATGACAAAGCACAGCTGAAATTCTTCTTTACAGTATATCCTTAAGAAAAACCTTAATACTACCCAACGAGCTGTCTCCCTTAATTAGTATACCTTCTGTTGTTGTTTCCGAAAATGTGATTTGAATGTATGCCCCTGATAATTGTATGCCCCTGAATGACATTGTGGAAGTACGATGAATTAACTGAGTATGGTTATGTAATAGGAAAAGCGTCACATCCTTTCGTTTCAGCCTAAGTAAGCTTAGCAGGACAATTGAAGTGTTAAGTTGTGTCATGTGGACTTTGATAACTTAACGGACAACGGTTCAAGGTTGTCTAGGGAACAATCTTTTCATGATAACAATTGTGGATGCTCGACCCGCAAGACTTTTTAATGTTGTCACCTGTCTCTCTGGCTAATGGCAATTGCAGATGCCTATCGCCGAATTACGTACATACATACATAATTGGCCATTACAACACTTCAGTCAGCATTACGGCCTAGCTTCTCACACCACTTATGTTGTGTGTGTTAATTTTATACATGAGTGGAGAGACCTTCAGTTTAAAGTCGACCCCGAACGACAGATTTTTGAGAAACTTTATTTACTCTCAGAATTTTTGCCAGAAATCTGCTGAGATGAAGTCGCCGAAGAAATATTTTTTCATATTTCGTTTTTGATGTCTGACCGGGGTCTTTCGTCTAATAAGCCGACACACTACTTACTAGACTACGGCTACTGCACGAATTGCCTGCCCATTTTTGCGAACAGATAGACTTTCTTTTTAAGTAATATTCTACAATTTGTAAGCATTGTTCTGGCGTTAGATGTCACTGTGGTTTAGTTGGTAGTGTGCTCACTTATTGATTTTAAGTAATATTCTACAATTTGTAAGTATTGCTCTGGCGTTCGAAGTCACCGTGGGTCTAGTAGGTAGTGAGTTGGCTTATTAGACGTGAGGCCTGGTTCAACCGACAGGATAGACATCTCCGACAAAACGAAATATGAAAAAATATTTCTTCGGTGACTCCCTCTCAGCAGATTTCTTGGCAAAAACTCTGAGAATAAATAAAATTGCCATGAAAAGTTTCTCACAAATTTGACTTTAATCTGTAGGTCTCGTCACTTATGGATAAAAATTAATGCATACAACATAAAGTTTGTGCGAGAAATTAGGTCGTAATCCTGACTAAAGGGTTGTAATGACCAATTATGTTTTGTATGTATGTTCCTAGAGTTAAACGATTTATAGTGATTCTGCCAAAATTTACTGAACATAGACGTCAACCAACATTGACATTCCTAGCTAATAAACTAACATCCGATATAGGTAATTGACTAGTCTGAAAAAATTCTATGCTCAATTGCGGCTTTCTTGAGAAATTGATTTACGTTAGGATAAGGTTAGATTATTACACATATCGGTATTGGTCTGAGATTTCGGGACCTTGGTGTAGTCGCTTGTTAGTTTAGGAGATAGTTGGTGAATTAGATGCGTGACCATGATTAAAACTGCACCTCGACATGTCAGTAGTCTTGCTTTGAAAAGTTTTTCAAAAAACTGTCGTTCGTAGTCTGCTTTAGGCTGTAGGTCCCGCCACTTCTGGATAAAACGAACACACACATTTTGACTAAAGGCTTGTAATGGCCAATTAAGTACAAATTCCATTGTTCTGCCTTTTTGTCAATAGGCATTAAGCTTTCTTAAATAAGGGCATGATGTTGTTATTTGCAAAATGGTAATAACATCCTGCAGAAATAATTCTTTCCTTTTTACTATACCTTATAATAACAGATTAAAATGAAACACATGTGGTTTTCGCCTTTCTGATTTCTTTATTTCAATTGTGATTTTATTTTTAGTTTTACAATCAACTTATTTCGAAAAAAAAGAGTATACAGTGTTAATTATACACATAAACAATATAAGTAATCTTAAGAAGTTTTGCTATTTACCAGAAAAAAAAAACCTTCCCTAACAGACATTAATTACACCAGATTGGGGAAAAGTATTCCAGTAAACAACGTATAGAAATTTAATGAAAATATTAAGAAATTAATTAAGAACGTCAAATTAAATATTTTGAGAATAGAGTACGTATTTCAATGTCATTGGTTTTTTTCTGAACCTTGTGAGTGGTGGGTAAAAATGTAAATTGTTTTTGTTTTTTTTTTTACTTTAATTCACTCATTTCTTTATTGAATTAAGAATTATAAATTATTTTATTTTTTTGGTGGGCATCCTCTCTCTCTGTATATATGATGTTAGAAAAAAAAAAAAATAATTTCCAATTCAAAATGCAACAAAGAATGAGTGATTTAAAGTAAAATGAAAACCAAAAATGTTGTTATTGTACAAGGATAGTATTTAATACATAATGGATCTTTTGTTTTAAGCAAAAGATCAGATATGTTGGATAGGATAGTAAAAACATTATGCATAAAATACTAAATTTATTGGTTTTTTTTTGTTTTTGTTTTAGTTTTTTGTTTTTGTTAAAATAATATTTTAAATTTTGTTTTTTCTTTGTTCGAGTTGTTATTAAATTCTTGCATATCTCTTGATTCTTAATACGAATATTCTTCTGGTTTTTCGTTTCTTGTTCTTGTCTCGTATAGATTTTTGTTTTTCATAACATTTTATATTATTTTTGAGTATAAAGCTTAAATAATATTTTTTTTTTGTAATATTTTTTTTAAAGCATTTAAAGTTAAAAGTTAATAATCGTTTGAGTAACATTCAAAAACATTTTTTTTTTAATAATATTAAGTAGTAATATATTATGCAAATAAATAAATTAAGCATTCCATTTATAATCCTTTAATGTTATTTAGTTGTGTTCGTTAATAAGATTAATTGAAAAAATATATTTTAAAAAGAAAAAAAAATTAGTGTTTTTTTTTTTTTTTTTTTTTTTTTTTTTTTTTTTTTTTGGGGTTAATTGATCGTTAAAATATTTAATAAAATTCTACAACTAACAAACTTTATTTCATTTGTATAGTTTTTAAATATTTATTTTTTATTTTATTTTATTTTTTTTTTTATAATTTTTTTTTTATTTCCGTTGAGTAACATTTATTCTTAAAATAAAATCGTATTTTTCTTTTTTATTATAAGAACACAAATATATTGCCTTGGAATTGTTGGTATTTTCCATATAAACAAACCTGATAGAAAAAAATTTACAATATTTTTGCATTCTATACATTAATATTTTTTTTTCTTTAAGTCTTAAATTAATGAAGTGCATACATACAGTTTTATAAACTTTACTTTTGTTTTTTTTATTTTCTTAACCTAAAATTCAATTTTTTTTCTTAATTTTTTCATTTCATTTTTAGTTAAGTTAGCTTCGTTTTTTTTTTAATTTATTTTATTTTATAAGTATTAGAAGATTATTATTTTTTTATTTTATTTATTTATATCGTTAAGTTATTGTTTAAATAATTATTTTTTTTTTGTTTTATTACTTTATAACATTTTAGGTAATCATATCCTTAGTATTGCAAATGGGGGGTCCGTCATCTGAGTTGTCTTATATAGTAGTTTTGTTTTAATTGTTCGATTGTTATATTAACTACATAAACTATACAGTAAGTGGCCAAATTAATAAGTCATGTGTTGTGTGCCTGGAGGAACTTTATAACTGGGATAATGATGACTCAATGCATTCTTAGCAAAGAATTCAGTATAGTCCTGTAAGTAAAAAAAAGAAAAAGAAAAATTCACAATATTTTTGTAATTATAAATAAATAAATCGATAACACAAAAATCGTTTAAAAACATTTGAATAATTTTTATAATAAGTTTCTGTAGACTACCAACGACTGCCATAAGCACTCCATTATTACAACTTGCCTTTAACTAAGGAGAGGATTTTAACTGGCAGATAAATTGTTTTTCGTTATTATAAGTGGTCAATAAGATAGAAGTAAGCGTTAAGCTAAGCGCCATAAGCACTCTAAGGACGCTTACAACTTGCCGTTAACTAAAGAGAGGATTTTAACTGGCAGATAAATTGTCTTTCGTTATTATAAGTGGCCAATAAGATAGAAGTAAGCGTTAAGCTAAAGGAAGGATCATCCTACCGGTAACTTTTAAGGTTAAGTTTATGCCTAAACTTGCCATATTATCCATTATTTTCAATATGGCAACTTGTAATATAATCAAAATGAGCAAAAAGCCAGCCGTTGCCACTGCGTTAAAAAACTTGTTTAAGTGAACATTTTTATCGGCATTGCTCCGTTACTGCCATATTTTTGAAAATGTTAACTTTATTTTATCAGGGATCAGTTGTAATAACGAAAATAAGTTGAAGGTAACTTTATAGTTCGCTTTAGCTAAAGGTACCTTTAACTAAACTCAAGTTTAACGGCAAGTTGTAATAATGGCCGTAATAGTCTTATTGTTACATTACTACTGTTGTCGACAATTATTTTCTAAGAAAAAAAAGGACGATTGATACAATCTTAATCGATTCAATTGTTGTGGAAACAGGTTAGTTTTGTGACCGTAGTAACTCCATTTACGATTCCGGTTTCTTAAGGAAAACTGATTTTCCCAACAGGATTTTCGAACTTTGATTGTTGTAGGAACAAATTAAGACAAATTACCATGGACGGACTCTTATCGGACTCTTCACTGATTTTGCGATCGCCATAATCATTCTATAGAAAGTGGTGTACAAAAGAAAGCAAGATCTAACGAAAACAAAGTCGATATTCGCTAGAGTGTGTGGTAGTACTTGAGGCTGCCATTTCTATGTTACTCACAAGAATTTGGTCTTTTGCTGATCACAACTTGATCAATTATGCGTCTACCGTACAAAATTAATTTGACCCAAGAAGTGAAGGTAATCGACCATAGACAATGACATGCGTTTGCTGAATTTGCTCTCAAGCAGTTGGAAAGTGGATCTTATTTTCAACGAAAAATCATGCTAAGCGATTAGACACCTATTTGTGAATGAATGGATACATGAAAAACAAAATTGTTGAATTGGAGATCATAACAATTCAAATAAAATTCAAGAAAAAGTCATTGTTTAGTGTGAATTATGGGCTAGCGCCGTTATCGGTCCATATTTTTGGAAGAATGACATTGGCCAGGTCACCACTGTCAACGATGAGACCTATAGTTCGATGATTCCAAATTCTTTTGCCCTGAATCTCTTTTCCTAAATTTTGAAGTCCAGAAGGTTATCATGAACCTTATGGTAGACACCTAAGATAGGCGTGAGACCTTTTTAAAGTTGAATCTTAGAAGCTGCCTGTTGAAGTGTTTCAATTGACTCTACGACTTAATACGTTTATATAAGCGTTTATTTACAAAGGGACCAAGTATCTGGGAGATGAAATATGTTCCTGTAAACCGATTCTTCTACAGAGATGTGAATAACAGATTTAGGCATTAGTGTATCAGAAAATCGGTCGTAGATACAAGTTTGAGAGAAAGTATTTTATTAGTTCGTACTGAATAGGTTGAAGCTTGTCTTTCTTGGGGTTTTAATAATTGGATTTATCCATACCATTATCATCCTTTTATCGATCTCGTATGGCTGCGACCCCATATAACAAATAGATATACAATGAAATGGTATACCTTATTAAGTTTAAAGATAGCCTCTCTATTCAGTCTATGACTTGATTGCTAAATGACTGAAGGGTTTATCTAAGTCCATGATATTCAAATGAAGGCATTTTTCTTAGGGACTAAACATGCTCCTTATACTACAAACATAAATTTTGAAATTCAATTTCATAGTTACTTACGCGTTTAACTTTTCTGGGCCGACATACGGGACCCAAGGCCAATTTGCGACGTTCCTCATTTTCTTTGGCGGCAGCCTCTTTGTATTCTGGTGGTGGCCACTTCAAATCTCCACGCATGTTGGAGCCTCCTAAAGAATCAACGTCAGCGGAAGATTCTTTAATTAGATGTATAGAAGGATCAAATGGTAGAAATTCAAAATAATAATACTAACCTCTAAAGCTAATGGCTGCTGGCTGGGAACTATATACGGGTGCTGGTTGTTGGGTAATGGGAGCCTCTTTACGCAATGTAATAATGCCGGGACTTACACCGCGTTGATCCTGGGCCAGTTTGTTGTGTTGATCGACCTGGTCGTGGGACACAATGTTTTGTTGTTGCTGGGGCTGTGAATAAGAATTAAATTGTTGTTGATTCGATTGTGATACATATTGATTATTATATTGTTGTTGTTGTTGTTGTTGTGGTTGTTGTTGATGATGTTGTTGTTGTGCTTGATGATGATTTGGTGCTTGATTATATTGATTTAATGGACTTTGATATTGGGGTTGTTGTTGATATTGTTGATTTGGCTGAGGCTGTTGCACCCATGGTGGCTGTTGGTATTGTTGTTGTGGCTGCTGTTGCTGAGCCCAAGCAGGTTGTTGTTGTGGAGGCTGTTGCTGATAAGGCGACACCGCCTGCGGTGGTTGCTGATATTGATTTTGAGATAATGGGGCCTGACTTTGATATTGTGCTTGTGGGGGATATTGTTGCTGTTGTTGTTGGGGTTGTTGATAAATATCATAAGAAGGTGCACGATATTGTTGCTAAAATATCGTTGATTGTGCAACAAATATCAATCGTTTGTACATGCATTGGTATTTTGGACAGTTCACATAGAGGATCCATGTTCAACGATACATTTTTTTGTTTTATATATCGTTGGATAGGTTGAAGTTATAAGATATAGGTGGAGACAGTAAGAGATAGGTAGACATAGACAAATACGTATGTTTTTGTGTGTGTGTGGGAAGAGAAAAGAAGACAAGAACAAGACAAATATTAGTTTTTTTCGTGTATTCTTGGGGCGGGGTGTTAAATGTTGGGTTAGGAGAAATTGTTTTTCTTGTTTTTCTAAGCGCGCTGTAATGGCTGTATTTGGTTTAAGAAGAAAATAAAAGCAAATATTTATTATGATTAATAAAGCAGTTAATTATGTTTAAAGCCTTACTATAGTATATACAAAGATATTTACATGTATTTACAGAAAGAAAGGCAAGATTGGCAAGCGGGTTTACAATAATTATGTGAAGTACAGAGAACATTTATAAATTCGATTGAGATTTAAGGACAATTGTTTGTTGTTGTTGTTTTTAAACACCTGGTATAATTAAATTTGATGAGCACCTTTTTTTAACGAAATTAAAAGAATTTGTTTGTCTAAGAAGGAGAATAAATTGCTGTGATTGCACTGCGGATTTATAAAGGATACAAGCTTTTAGAGAAAATGGCACCGTTGTCCACCATTGATGAATTTGCTGGGTACATCAGTTTCTCGGTTGGTTTGTACATCGAAAACTTTGCAAATGTTTTGAGCATAAAACCAGATCCAGAGAAATATAGATCATACGTCATTAGTGTTCCATGCAATTGGGTTTTTTTCTAATTCAGGGAAATTTTTATCCGTCGTCGTTGGTGTTCGATGCAATTGCTTTTTTTTAATCGGGAAACGACAATTATAAATCGGCAATTCAGAGAAAAGAAAATTTTGCAGCAATTGAGAATACAAAATCCCAGTTTTAAGTTATGTAAACAATTTTCTATCAGAAGTACCTCGGAGAAATTATTTTAACATCCGTTGTCATAATTTTATTTGTAAATCTGAATAAAATTTTTTATCGAAGACTAGGAAACTCATTATTTTTGAAATATTTTGAATTTTTACGTACAAAAAAAAGAGACTCTAAGAGCAATCTACCTTTTTCAATGATTTCCAAGACAAAAAAGCAGAAATCTGTACAAAATCCTTATCAAATTGTCCCTTACCGGAAGAGTTTTAATTCACTGTACATTTTACATAAAAATACATTAAAAAATCACTCTTTCAAAGTTCTGAATTTCTTTAATCATATTCGATTAAGGCTAAAAATTCCATAAGAACGAAATTTCTAATTTTATTACAAAGCGTTTTACAAGCAGCAGCCTTTCTACGATTTATTTACAATATTTACATGCAATTTACACAATTAGTTCAAAAGCCAGACTTATAATACAGTATTGTTTATAATTTAAAAAACAAATAGAAGATCCCATTTACTGTTTTGTGAAAAACTAATTATTTTTTTACACCCAATAGTTTTTTAACATTTTAAAAGCTTTCTACTTCGTTATGTTACTACTACTGCAACTTAAACGAATGTAGTATTCGACCAGAAAAACTTTAATGGAAGCTTTCTTTAAATCAACATATCCTATATTTGGAAACATGTTCCAACAAGTTCAAATCGAAGCTTTATAAGCTGTTTTAAAACTAATTTTTTTTTGTAAAACTACAGAAGCCGTATACCATTTCCAATAGCATTTAAGATTTATTCAAATTTATTTCGAGTTTCATAGAGCTTTAGATACTATAAGATATCTGTTTGTATTCAGCATATGTCAATAACACGTAAGTTTTGCAAAAGGCCGTAAATGTTTTATAATTCTTTCATAATGTTTTTTTGAAGGTTATTGTGTTACATACGATGGAATGGAGAGTGATACCTATAGGCATATAACAATACTGTTTACATAATGATTTATTAAATCCTTTAGCTCTTTATGTCGAATATACTCGTCAGAGAAAAATGCATTAAGTTGAGTATACTCGTCTTGAATCAAAAGAATTGTTTGCGACCAAAACGAATATACTCGTCCTTCATCAAAAGAATTGTTTGCGAGCGAAACGAATGTACTTGTCTTAAATAAAAAGAATTGTTTTCGTGCAAAACGAATATACTCGTCTTAAATCAAATGAATTGCTTTCATGCAAAAAGAAAGTCTTGAAGAAAAAAAAAATCGCCGTCGTATTATTATTCAACGAGCCTATTGGAATTTTCTTTTCCAGAGAAATCTCAAGTAAAAGTCTTTTGAAAAATGTACGTTTTAGAACATTCGTTAGCTTGTTTTAAGCTGAAATAACAAATTCTTGTTAAGTACCGTTACCAAATATATATTTACATACATATTTTATAAAAATTCATACACGCAACGTTTGATTTTTAGTCATAATTGCCTACTTTTACAGGCTGAAATATTTAATCTTCTTATGACGAGTATACTCGTCTTCTCTGGAAAATAATGAAGGAGGCAAAAAAGGAGATTTTTGAAACAAAATTAAACAGTTAAAGGGTTAAAAATAAACTTTAAAATTGTGAAGTTTACTTCTTTTTAAAGGAATTGACTACTAATCCTGATGTAAGTCCTGCTGGAAAGATTGGTCTTGTGTCTTCTGTCGAGAGTTTTTAATACGACTTTCTATTGTTTAATGGGAAAGCTTATTATTTATATGTGGTGACACATACAGAAAATTCTCGACATGCATATATTATTGGCCACTCTAAACCTTTTCACACCATCGATACTAAGTGCCTGAGTGGCGTTCTAATTCGAACAACAGATTTGAATACATTTCTCATGCCTATTACATCTAATTTAATAAGCTTCGAAAAAAATTTGAACATTTTTTAAATACGCTTGGAAATGGTGTAAAAAATAAGGTATAAAGCTTTACCAAATCGAAATATTTCAACTTTTTTTTATGGTAAAGCTCTTAAATGGAAGAAAGCTGCCAATATTATAGCAAATTTGTTGAGCTAATTGGCAGTACCTGATAGTATTGTTGAGGTGGTTGTTGTTGTTGTTGGGGTTGTTGTTGATAATTTTGATATTGTTGTTGGTAAACAGGTGCAGTCATAGAGGGTGTAGATTCTCTAATACCTGAGGGACTAGTAAATAAATGTTCTTGCTTAGTTTGAGGTGGACGTATAGGTTTCCAACCAGAGGGAGCATGCTGTTCTAGTTGTTGTTGTGGCATTTGCTCTTGTTGGTTGGATGGATAATGGATGGGCTGTTGTTGTTGTTGTTGTTGTTGATAGTAAGGTTCCTGGTGATGTTGATAATGTTGTTGTTGTTGGCCATACTGTTGTTGGCCATATTGTTGTATTGGTTGGTTTTGTGGTTGTTGATATTGGTATTGCTGCTGCTGATGCTGATGTTGCTGTTGTTGCTGTTGATGATATGGCAGAGTATGCATTTGATTTGGTTCCTGAGATGCTTGTCTACTGAATTGTTTGTCTTTCAATATAATTGGCGTTTCTGGGGTTTGTGGGGGAAACGCTTCATATTGAATTTGATTTGGATTTAGGTTTGGCTTATAAGGTGAATTACAATCACGGGCCATATTATTAATATTAGTGGGTGCTTGGTGTGATACATTGTTATAAATTGCAGCCTGTAAATATGTTATGTTATGTGACCAAAAAACAAAATATTTTCGTATGTATTAATAACGGGATTGTTGTGTCTGTTAAAAGGTGCTGTTAAAATAATTCCTTTTCATTTCCTATTGTTGTAAATCCTAAATGCCTTGGCATATAAACTAATCTTAACCGTAAATCATAATGCCTTAATAGCTACTCGTATAATACCTCCCATTGTACATAATAGTCATCGCCTTCATAAGGGCAGTATTTTTAATAATTTTTTCCCTTTTCGAAATGAAATAAATTCATAAACTAAAAAAAAAAAAATATTTAAATAGAGTGTGTGTAGTGAGCAATTAAAATTTTTCTTTGTATTTAATTTGATTATTTAAAATAGAAAAAATTTCAACAAAAAAAAAAAATAATGCGACTTTCGTGTAAGGGTCATTGTAGTTTTTTTCTTCATTTAAATTTTCTTTAAGACTTTTCAGTTTTATTTGCTTTATGGCACGCAATTTATGAACAATTTCATGTAATTATACACACTACCATACAACACAATAAAATGTATGTATGTAAGGCATACAATTCTTTCTCTCTAATCTTAATCAATGTTTGTAAAAATAAAAAAAAAATAATCTGGGATTTTCTTTCGAAAGAAAACAGAAAAAAACGTCGAAGTATTTGGGTTAAAATTTAAAAAAATGAATTTATAGAACAAAATTCTAACAAATAAAACAAGTTCGAGTTTCTTATTCAATTATTTTATTTCTTTTGACAGAGATTTTTCCATTCTTTTGTAATATCAAGTAATGACAGTGACAGTTTCGAAGGTGTGCCTCTTGTGAAGGCTATATTAACAAGAGGGAATAATTTCTAGTTTGACAGGGTTGCCATTTGTTATGTGTATCTGTATATAATAAAGTGTATAAGTACAGAAGATAATGGTATCATATGGGGTATGTTTGAACGGGTAGAAGACTAACATTAAGCCGATATATGTACGCTTATTCTCACATAACTTCACGAACGTGATAGAGAAGCTGTATGCCATTATTAATTGACAGGTTCGACTGGCTGAATTGGAAAAAGACAAAGGCATGGCGTTTATATTTTGTAATAAAAAACAAAATTCAGAATTCAGGAGAATGTCTTCGGAGACGTTGAATCTTTTTACTAGTTGGGCAGCGTTTTTATAAAATATGGAGTAGCTTGTTCAGACATTGGAAACAGAATTAGGAAAGTAAGGACTTAATAACATACAGAAATCAATAGAGGCTTCCTAGCAAAGTTAAAATAAATCAAATCCTTTATGCTTTATGATTGCGAACCATGAACTGAAACTTCTCCCGTTGCCAATTCATTGCTGGTTCTTGTATGGGGATGCTTAAGAAAAATCTTTAAAATTTTCAAGCCAAATAGAATGTCGAATGAGAGATTATAGTCCCTCATTCTGAAAATTCCAATCTAGCACGAAAATTCAAAAAGAAAATGGAATTGGATTGGTCATATTGTCAGAAAAGGAGCTGACGATGTAGTAAAAACTGCAGTAGAATGGAAAAAAGTATTCTGTTCACACATGGAGCTGAAAGTTCGAAGAGAGGCGATGGATTCAAATTAAAAATTTGAAAAGGCCCTTTTACTTCTCATGGAAGCCTTGGGATGGAATCTTATTTGCATACTACTTCTACCATTCACACACAATTAAATTCTTTCAGTGAAGTTTAAAGCTGAACAAAGGGTTAAACTAGTTGGGATAGCAGAAGAGAATCAATCAGAGAATCAATCTTACTTAATTACGTAGTTCGTTATTACAACCCTAGACTCAGGGTTGCAACCTAATATTTCATACCTCACTATGTTGTGTGTGCTAATTTTACATCTCTGTACCGTATGGTGTGTATATTTTGTTGTTGTCTCATGGATACAATTAACACAAACAGCATGAGTGCTGAGGGCAGCTCGTTCGGAATCCTAAATTAGAATTTGTTATGATGAATTTATTTGTGTAGTTCTGTGTAACGTACATATACAATTGACCATTACAAGCCTTCAGTCAGGATTACGGCCTAACTTCTCATACCATGTATGTTGCGTGTGTTAGTTTTATACATGAGTGACGGGACCTACAGTTTAATGTCGACTCCTAACGATAGATTTTGAAGAAAGTTTCAGAGTTTTCGGAAGAAAACGAATGAGAGAAGTTGCCTTATGAAATATTTTTTCATACTTCGTTTTGTTAGAGATGTTTGAGCTGGTCTTTAAAGCAAGTGTTCTCAGCTAATAATCCAACACGTTACCTATTAGACTACGGCGATTTCAATCAATCAAGATTTCGAGAACTGAAGTGGTTAAACTTTAGCAAACCAGCAAATTATGACATGACATGTTGGAATTTACATAGGTCTTTGAACGATATCATGAGATGTTCTTGAAAAATAAATTGTAAGAGCTATTTAGATAAGAAGCTGTATAACGGGAAGCTATATTGGTAAGAAAAGAAACAATATGTTCTCTTTTGTGCAGCTGCCCGTCTTAGAAGAAAGGCAGAGGAAAAGATTTGAGTTGTCATTCCCTAGGGAATTTTGATAGTAATGCGGAGAGAATACCATACGTTCTCCTTTGTGCAGCTTTTAAGAAAGGCAAAGTGAATGATCAGAGATGTCGTTTCTTGTGGCATTTTGATACTGATGCGGACACGTTTTGAATAGCCTCATTAGTCTTCACAGTAATATTGATATTTCTTAGAGACTTTACAAAGTGACATTTGGCCTTCAAATGAACAATGCAGCAATCGAATATGAAGAAATAAATTCGTGCCAAAGTTATCTTAAAGAGGACATGTAATCGTATTGCATTTATAAAAATCCTTTCATTTTTTCATTTTCTAATCAAATAATAACCTCACGTTCCTTCATTAAGCGATTCTTTGTTTTCTGTTCAATAAAATAATTCAATTTAAATGCATGCAATTGCTGTTAAAATAAACCAAGTCAAGATAATAGTATAGTGAGGCATTGGTAAAATCAATTGATACAATTGGCCCATATAGATAAAGAATAATTTAATAGTTTACGTTTATAAAATAAAAACAAAAAGAAAAAAAAGTAGAATCATATTATATGGTATGGTAGAAATTATATTTTTGATTGATAGAAATAACTATGAGAACAAATATTATATTGTTTATAACAAATGCGACAAATGTCAACCAGAAAGTGGATTATATTCTGATGTGTTTTTCTCACGCTGAAGAAATAGTGCAGAAAACAAAACCAAAAAAAAAAAAACTCAAAATACGGCCAATAAACGTTATTAACTAAAGAAACAAAAAAAAAATGAGTAGAAGACCATTATGAAAATTGTTGTTATTGTTCAAAATTAAGTTAATTTGCAATCGCGTGCAACATGAAACAATAATGCCTACCAACTTGCTTTCGCTTGCATACACACAAATAGGCACACAACCTGTAACGCATACAACCAGTACAGACAGCCACAATGTATGCATATTGCAAATAAAGTGACTTGTTTACTGTATACGTACAAAAAAAAATCTCCCTTTCCACTTTAAAATTTTTTTAAAAAAGAAAACAATGAAAAATTTTTCTAAAAAACCTTTAATAATTTCAAAATATGTATGTATGTATGTGTTCGTAAATATATCACAAGTAGAATAAGATGTTTTCAATCTCATGTTGTTAACAAGGGTAGTGAGAAAAGAAAAAATTTGAAACAATTTTTTTTTTTTATAAAAATTCATAAAATTTACACTCGTAAAAAAACTGGTGATTATTATTCACTCATAAAAGATGTGTTAGCTGTGATGTATGTTTACATCACGTATGATTAATATTTAATAGGAAATTAATAACACTCATACGCCATGAGTGAGTTACAAAAGTAAGAAACATTAAAGCGTTATTTAATCGTTTAATAAATTATTTTAAAATCATTGGAATTTAAAAAAAAATCACGTTTTATTACAAGGTTTCTCAACCTGACGTCTGTAATAATAAAATTTAATGTTCTTAAGGCTTTATTTTTATTAGTCATTACAAGGTTTTAGCTAGGATTACGGCCTAGCTTCTTATATCAAGCAAGATGGTTATCAATTTTATTTATTTTCATAGCCTAAAACACTGTTGAGAGGAAGTTGTCAAAGCAAATATTTTTTCAAACTTTATTTTATTCCTGATGTTTGAGCTGTAAAGAGCTCTTGTCTAATAAGCCAACATACTACCCATTATACTTCGGCAACTTTCTCTCAACAGCCATCTGACAAAAACTCTGAGGTTAAATAAAATTGCCATGAAAATTTTTTCAAAAATCTCTTGTTCATTCGTTCTTTAAACACTACGTATCTTTAAACAGTAGGTTCGGCAACTCATGTATGAAAATTAACACACAACATTAGTGATGTGTTTGGCATGAAAGCCTATTAATCTTTAAAATGTCTACGAACATTTGGTCTCCAGCACTCAAACATTGTTCATATCCCTATTACTAGTTAATATTGCATTTGATATCGTCATAAAACGTGCAATTAGAGAAGTTAACGGTATCATATGGGGTATGTTCGAACTACTAGAAGGCTTATATTATGCCGACTATAGATGTACGCTTATTCTCACATAATTTCACGGATATGGAAAGGAAGCTGTAGGCTGTCATTAATTCTATAGCTGCTCGAGATCTCAGGATGAATTTGAGTAAGCAGAAGGCATTGCGTACACATTTTAAAGTAAGAAATAAATTCAGAATTCAAGACAGTGTCATCAGAGACGTTGAATCTTTTTGCTATTTGTGTCAATGTTTTTACAAAAACTGGAGTGGCTTGTTCAGATATTGTAAATAGAATTAGGAAAGTAAGGCTTTAACAGCATATGGCTGCCTTAACAGCATATGGAGATCAATAATGCTTTCTTGCAAAGTTAATATAAATCAAATCAGTTAGGCTTTATGATTGCAAAGCCATCAAATGCAGCTTCTATCGTTGCTAACTCATTACTAGTTTAATATGTTGAAGAAGAATTCCTAAAATTTTCTGATTAAATATAATAACGAATGAGAGATTATGGTCTCTCATTCAGCAAACTTCAATCCAACAGGAAATTCAAACGGGAAAATGGAATTGAATAGGTTGTACAGTTGATGACATAGTAAAACTGACAATAAAATGGAATCCGCAAATAGAAAAGCTGTTCTTTTGATGCATGGAACCGATAAGTATGAAGGGGGTCTAAGGCGTCCAATTTGAAAATTTGGGAAGACCATTCGGTTCTCTTAAGAGCTATTTGAAGCTAGTTTGTAAGCTTAGGACGTCTATAGCTTACAGAATTGAATACAGAAAATGAAGTTTATAGCTACAAATAGGATTCGATTAGTTGGTATACAAGCAGACTTGGAGATTCAACAAAAGGAATTTAATTGATGACACAGAAGAGAAGACGGAGAGAATAAGATGTTATGATGCTGGTAGCTAAGACAACTGTAGAGACTTCAAAGAACGTTTCCTCAAACATACTTCAACTGGCATATCATCAATCAATTTCGTTGGCTATTCTCAAACCTTAATTTTAACAAAGCACTCTTCAAAATATTAAAAATATTTAAGCATTAAGGGGTCAATGTTAAACATTTTCTCATGAGTGTATATATTTAGTTTATGAAACACCAACGTTTTATAATTTTTTGATTTTTTTTTCCTTTTTTTATAAGTCAGCGTGTAAATATTTGGTTCTTGCTACGGGGGTATATTGTTTGAAGGTTTCATATTATAACAGCAGCAGTTACGGTTAATATTGTTGCTGTTTAGTTGGTAACTAAACGAGTATGTTTACTACCATATAACTAATAACACTGGTTGTTGTTGTAGTTTGTGTTACTAAAATTTTAGTGTCGTTGCAGAAAAATTTGTTTATAAAACAGTTACTAGCGCATATAAAATGCTTCAAAAAATATTTTCAAAAAATTTTTTTTGGAAATTTTTTTGCCCTACATTGGGTGTTGCTATTGTTGTTGATATTGTTGTTTTTGTTGTTTTTTGTAGCTTTATTGGTTTTATGAAGTTGTAAAATTACCAAAAAAAAAAAATTAAGCAGGAAAAAGAAAAAATAAAAAAAAAATGTTGAAAAGAAGAAGTAAATGAAGATAAGCCAACTGCAAATTACTTTAACCCCTGACCGAGCCACATAATGTGAATAATAAAGGCTTTACATTCTCTCTATATCTCTGCGTGTGTGTGTGTTTGCGGGTATATATGGCATACAAAAGCTAAAGCAATAATAAAAACAGCAACAATAATAACAACAGCATGGAGTGTTTATTTGTTAACATATACATTTGCTGTTGTTAAGAAAAACAACAGAAAAAGAAAAAACGAAACGAAAGACAGGAAGAAAATATTTCACACACATTTACATACACACTTGCACATCGCACATAAACAATTTAATGGAGTATAATTCATGTCTTTGTTCTTATTTTTTTTTTCTTCTTTACATTGTTTATATGTATGTATGATCTCGTGTTTGTTCGTTACGGTCTTGAAATGAAAGTACAACAACAATGCAAACAATAAGCGAACCAAATGTGTAAAAAGAGAATGAATGAAGCCACCAATTGCAATATGTGTGTTGTTTTACTCATTAAAACTTCATTTATTTTTCTTGAAATTGCCTTTTAGCAGTTTTAATGAAAATTATATGCCATTTTTTTCTCTCTCTCTTTTTTTTTGTATTCTATTCTCCCTCATACCCCTCTTAGCCTTATATTCCATCTTAATATTCATAACAAATGCTTTGCATTCATTCGCATAAACGTTTTTCCATAAACAGAAAAACAAAAAAAAAAAAAAAGAAACAAGAAACATTTCTTAAATCATCAAAAATTGTTCTGATTTATCGTATTTTGTGTTATTGCTGACGCTGTTGTTTTTGTTGTTGTTTTTTGTTCGTGATTCTTTTTTTTTTTTTGCTTAATGCGTGTGTTTTTTTTTTAATAAAATTTTAACGATTTTCATAAATTTGTTTATTAAAAAGAGAACAATGCAAGAAATTATATTCAAAAAGAGATTTTAAAGGGTGTTGCTTCAAGCAGAGTCTAGTGATTGTAGGTAATTTTTTTAAAGAAAAATAAATTCTAAAATATTTTAAATTTTTATTATTTACCCTAGTATAAGAAGAATAGCAAAATAATTAAAAAATATTACTTAATTGGTCATTAAAACCCTTTAGTCAGGTTTACAACCAAGTTTCTCCCACCACCTATATTGTGAGTGTTAATTTTATCCATGAATAGCGTGACCAACAGTGTAAAGTCGATACCAAAGGACAGATTTTTGGAGAAACTTTTCATGGCAATTTTTTGGCAGAATACTGCTGATAAAAAGTAGTCGAAGAAATATTCTTTTTCATATTTTGCCTTGTTCGAGATGTCTGAGCTAGGGTTTGAAACACGGGTACGTGTCTAACACTAGCTACTAAACAAAGGCTACGCCAAGGTCCCGAATTACGAAATCGCTGCCATAATTTCAACTCAGTAATCAATTTTCAAATTTAGTGCAACCTCAGCTTAAAATCGCAGAAGAATATATGGCTAGGGAAGAATGTTCATAAGAATGGCTAGGCAAGAATGTTCATAATAATATGATGCAGCAACATAACAAAATTAATTTTTTTCAATTCCAATGCATTTTTTCTTTCAAAAAGCCTTCAACAATCTATTACTTTTCCCTTACTTTTTCGATTTCACGCTTACAGCTTACAGTTCTCTTATTATTGCCAACAAACTACAAACACAGACACACACACAAATTGTTTGCCACAACTTGTCATAGCGTGCCTACCACATCGGTACTGTGTTATTGTTATTGTTGTTGTTATTATTGTAATATCATAAAGTTTATAATTTACAACTTGGCAGGCGTTTCATTAAAAAGTTTTTCTCTGGGTCTTAAAGGCAACACCCGTTATACTATATTAACATACATTTTTGTTATGTATGTATGTATTCGTGTAATTATATGTAAATAAGTATGTTTGTCTATCTGTTGGACTGTCTGCATGTCTACTTATTTGTATGTTCATATATATATGTATGCATGCATGTGTACATGTATATGTAAGTATGTATATATGTATTGTAGCGTGTGTATGTATGTGTTTGTTGTATGTATTTAAAGAAACATTTTATTTTCTCAATGTTTACACAGGGAAAATATTCATTCATATTCATAAATCAGTTAAAATCAACAGATGTTTATGATTAATGAGATCAAGACCCATTGCACTCACTCATGCTCTCTTTACAAATAAATATTGTTCGGCTGCTTATATATGTATGTATAGTATATACAAACACAGTAAAGTGATAAAGTGAAGTGAAAAGTAGAATAATGCCGACGGGAAGGCCTTTTTCTTGCGTTAAACTTTATTTCATAGAATTGGAGGCATCGTGGTGTAGTAAGTGGTGTGTTGGTTTATTAGACGAGAGTGGTTCAAACCCCGGCTTAGACATCTCGATTAAAACGTTATTTTGAAACAAATATTTCTTTAGCCCTCTTGCTCTCGGCAGTCTTTCGGCAAAAACCTCTAAAAGTAAAATAAATTGCCAAGAAAAGTTTCTCCAGAAATCTGTAGTTTGAAGTCCACTTTAAACTGTAGGGCCAACCTCTAATGGATAAAATTAACACACACAGAACATGAGTGCTGTGAGAAGCTAGGTTGCAGACCTGACTAAAGGCTTGTAATGATAAATTCAGTAAGTAAGAAAGATGCCAATCGAGTGTGCAAATTTTGTGAAGGAATGGGTAAAATCGGCATGACAATGGAGCTTACAGGACCTTATTATTCTATGGCATGCTCACTGATTTCGATTTCGATATACATTCACAAATTCTCTGGTAGTGTGAATAATATGTTTGAGCGGCGAGGCTCACTTTTAGCCAAATGGTTGTGCTAACAAACAAAATTGACGGATTTAGTATAAAGAAATGGAGAAGCTGTTCAAGAACTGCAAGTCACTCTAAAAATTCACTGTTTGAAGAGGGTTGTGGGAATTGGCTCTATTAGACCGTATTCCTTCCCGAAATTCTCTGGTAGTTACGACAACAAACGGATTTGACGGATTTAGTATGAAGACCAGGCATAAGTTGTTCAAGACTGCCAAGTCACTTTCAAAATTCACGGTTTGATGAGGGTTGTGGTTCGTTGGCATCATTAGACCGTTTTTCTTAAACAAATTTCCTGGTAGTTACTCAATAGACGGAATTGACGAATCTAGTATGAAGATAAGGCATAAGCTGTTCAAAAGCTGCCAAGTCACTCTAAAAAAGTGCGCTGTTTGATGAGGGTTGTAGGTCATTGACACCGTATTTCTTCCAGAAATTCTCTGGTAGTTACGACTATAAACGGAATTGACGACTTTAGTATGAAAGCAGGAATAAGTTGTTCAAGACTTGCCAACTCACCTTCAAAAATTCACTGTTTGATGAGGGTTGTGGTACGTTGGCATCATTAGGCCGTATTTCTTCCAGAAATTCACAAATTCTATGGCAAAGAATAACGGATTTAGCTCAAGAGCTGCCAAGATACCCAGAAAAATGCACTGTTGGGTGAAGGTTATGTTTTGTTGGCATCATTAGAACGTATATACAAAAGGCAGCAAGCTACAGTGCTCAAAATAGTAAATGTGGGCTTTGTTGACACGTGGACTTTTGAGTGACGAGTTTGATCAATTGATTAAAATCATATAATTTGATCGTGATGCAGAATAGAATTGTTTCGTTTCCCCATAAGGCCCTTACAATATCACCTTTTTCAGCGCCTTAAGTACACCCAGTAAATAAGTAAAACATGAGCACATAAATTACATCAGCATGCTTATGTTTAATTAAAAATGTGTTAAATAATAAACAAATTAATAATGGAACTTTTTAAAGAATTTTTATTCTTTGAATTTTTATTTTTTATTTTTTTCCTTCCGTTTTTTTTTACGGATATTATTACTTTTAAATTACAGTTGGTTTTAATTGAAAGTGGCAGAATTATTGTAGCATACTTTTCAGATATTAAAACGAATGTAATTGTTGCATACTTTTAAGCTTCGGGAATTGACTTTCACAAAGTTAAAGCTTTAAATTTAAATCTTTACACGATTTATATTGTACAGATTTTATAATTCCCAATGATTTCATTCATTTTGTATTTCAATCACCAAACAAAAAAAAGGTAAAAAATGTTTTTCTGTTTAATTTTCAAACAAAGTTGATTTACTGCTTATTTTGTATTTATTTTCTTAAGGTTAATTATTATTATGATGAAAAAAAAGGAAATAAATATTCAAATAAAAATTACAATAGCCTGTCAAATTGTTTGCTTGCGACATATTGTTTTGATCGATCATAAAGGAAAAAAAAAATTGAAGTTTTTTAAATGTCTTGTAAAACCTGACTGTAAATGTCATATAATTTACTTGCAATCAAACTAATTTTTTTTTTAATGTTTTATGTTTAAGTAATAAATAAATGCTTATGTAAGACACAAGGTATGTATTAGAAATACATGAGACGAAGTGCCAGTACCTCTACATTCATTTATTCAGTATTGATATAAAATATGCTGCCAACTTTAAGGAGAAAAGAAAGTACGATAAGTTTTTTTGCCTTCACAACTATTAAACGTTCACAGAATTTAGGATTTAAATTTGGTTGTCACATCATAAAACTGTTTTTATTAAAAACGTTCTCAAACTAAAAATTTTGAGAAGAGAATAAGCCTCTCTAGATGTCACCGTAGTCTAGTAGGTAGTGTGTTAGCTTATTAGACGTAAGGCCACGGTTTAAACCCCAGGTCAGGCATCAAAACGAAAATATGAAAAAATATTTCTTCGGTGACTTCCTCTCAGCAGAGTTCTGGCAAAAACTCTGAGAGTAAATAAAAATTCCCATGAAAAGTTTCTCAAAGATCTGTCTATAGGAATCGACATTAAACTATAGGCCTTGTTACTCATGTATAAAATGAACACACACAACATAAGTGGTGTGACAAACTAGGTCCATAATCCTGACTGAATGGTTGTAATGACCAATTATGTATGTATATACGCCTCTCTCGATGCTTCCTTTTGCTGAATATACTGTAGCAACCTCTTCTTTCCACTCTACTGAAAAGTTCTGGTTCCACTAGTGTTATGGCAGCTGCTCTTCAGTCAAGCTCATATGTTAACTGCACTGAATTCTTAGTCAAGGGTGACTAATATCAAGTCAATTTCATAGAAGCTTAGTGCTTGAATGATGTTTAGACTGTCAGAGAGTTTTGCTTGATCCTGTCCCCTGTAGATCATGGCGTTACTTTTCGCTTAAAAGACCACCAGGAGTTTCAACATGGATCGGAATACTCCTATTCGAAGGACCTTGCTTGACCCACCTGTATACCACAATCTAGTTCCTCTTTTAAAAGGGTATACAGCCTACAGATTACCTCATTAATTTTTGCTATAAGTCTTGTTGCGAAGCATTAAAATCATAGCGTCTACTGTCCCCTGGTTAAGAAGGGAGTTTTTTTGACAAATGATTCCTTAGGTCATATTACTACATGTGTTCCTAGTTTCCACTTTGGACAACAATTAAGAAAGTTGCTGTCAGCCACTCGAGGCATCAAGTTAGTTAGTTATGTTCTCTGGTAAATCTCTCGGTTATACCTTCCATTATCTTCCATTATCCTAACTATAGTCTCCATTGCTTTATTACCCTATGCGGATTTGAATTCAACAGAATCTTTGGCTGAACAGGTCCTAATTGATCCTAACTATACATCCAATATATTATTCTTGGATTGAACCTCTAAGATTTTCCTGCAAGCTTCTGCATATTTTCATACAAGCCAAAATGATCTTCTTGATATGTTCTCTAAACAGTTACAGTAAACTTACTTAGTTAATTAGTCATTAAAAGGCTTTAGTCAGGATTGCAACCTTGCTTCGCACACCACACCATGTTGTATAGCGTGGGCTTTACATGGCAATTTTTGTTTATTCCCAGAGTTTTCGCCAGAAGAGTGATGAGAAAAAGTCGCCGAAAGAAATATTTTTTCTTCTTTGGTTTTTGTTCGAAATGTCTGAGCCGAGTTTTGAGCTACGGACTCTCACCTAATACGCCTTTACACAACCTACTAAATTATTATTTCCAGATATTTTGACTTCATTTTCTGTGATATCACTGCACCTAAGAGTCGAATATTTATTCGTATAGGGAGTAGGGTATTGCACGCGAAAGGAACATAGCCACGCTTATGATTCAAAAATATGTTTTTTTCTTCTTTCCGTACAATTTAAGAAATTTTTTATTTGTTTTTGTTGCTGTACAATGTACACTTTCAAATGCAAATAATCGAAGACAACAGCGTCAGTAAAAACAATAGAAAACTTTATGCTCAGCTTAGACAACAATATGGAGCTACAATAAAGCAAAAAAAAAAAGAAAAGAAAAAGAAAACGAAATACAATACCAACAAACGATAAATAAAATATAAAATAAAAACAAGAAAAAAACAACAAAAATCCTATAAAAAAGAAAACTTGTCTTCTAAAGACATAAAACGCTGTTCGTTATGGCAAAGAAATCCAAGTCTTTGTTCAATTCCTTATTGGACTGGTAGGTGGTGGTGGATGTTCGGTATGATGGTTGGATTGAAGCAAAGAAAATAAAAATAGGCGTTGCTTGTTATTGTTGTAATCATAATTTTCGATCAAGAGAAATTGTATAATAATCGTTGTAATAACAAAAACAACCAAGAATAAATACAAGAAGAAGAAGAAGAAGTTATAACCAACGGTAAATAAAAAAACGAAAATAAATGAAAACAAATAAAATTGAAACATATAACGTTTAAGGGAAAACGCATCAAGCAAAAAATAAAATTACAAAAAAAAAAAAAACAGGGAGAATAAGAATGAAACATAATTTTTTTTTCTCTTTTTTTTGTTATTGTTTGAACCCGTCAAAGTCTATACGTATTGGCTTTGTATTGTATGAATATTGGCCCTCATAACTGTTGTGTCTAACAATGGAACAAATAAGTTGGCGGAAATATAAAAAGAAGAAAACAAATACAAAAAGAAAAAAAAATAAAAAAACAAATGTGGGAGGAAATAAGGTAATAAGGAAACTTTTTAAAGGTTAAGAGCCAGCGCCATCAAAGAATTTTTTTTATTATTACCTCAGCTGGATGATTTTGTTCTTTTCTTTCGATATTAAAAATAATTTCATTTCAAAAAAAAAAAAAAAGTTTTTAATTCTCAACTAGAGGCTTTTATGTATCTCGGATTCGTTGCTTTTGAGCGCAATAAAAGTGATCTACTTGACCACACTTGATAATTTACTAGAGTTTGAAATAACATGAAGTGTTGATACGATATTCAAAAAAACCGTAAACAATTTCGGGGCTTGAAACACTCTTGACTTCAAGTTATTGGTGGATAGCATTCGAAATGCTCATTTTTCCCTGTCTTGTGCAATGAAAGATTAGTTCATAGAAAAATCATTTTTCGACAACCTAATTGTTTTGATGGAGAATGATTGAGAATGAGACAGGTGCCAATGAAATTTGCTCAAAATTTTCATAGTTTTGACCACAATACTCAACGAATGATTATCGCTTAAGAACTGCAAAATGGCGTCGCAACTATTGGTATATCCTTTTAAGTTCTGAACATGAATCCATTGTTTTTGCATACTTTTTATGTCTTTTGATACGTATAAATAAATAAATCATGTCTATTGATATTTAGGGAAACTAAATGTCACCAAAAACTCCCACTATTGACTGCAAAGTTCCGATATGTTTGTAACATAAGAGGCTCATGTGTGTATCTGGGTTCTCAAGGGGATACAGTGCCATTGGATTTCTGCTAAATATTAGCAGTCTGTTTAGAACAAAGAACTGCAATGGGTTTTATACTTTTAAGTTGTCATGAGACAGTATTTTTTCCAACACGCCACTGTAACGTGATTCCTTTTCTCAATACTTCGTGATAGCAAGCCAAGCATTGAAATCACCAAAGAGAAAATACTGAAGATTTTATATGATTTGGTAAGAATATAAAAAAAGCAGGAATATATGAATGGCGTTTAGGATTTCGTAACTGTTCTGTTAAACATATGCGATTTACTTTCTTACTTGATCATTACAATCCTTTAGTCAGGACAACAACCTAGTTTTTTTACATTAGCCATGTTGTGTGTGTTAATTTCTACCTATGAAGAACGGGACATACAGTTTAAAGTCGTCTCTGTGTTTTCATGGCAATTTTATTCACTTCAAAAAAGACTTCCGAGAGGAAGTCGCCGAAGAAATATTTTTTAATATTTCGTTTTGTTCGTGATATTTAAGCGGGGACTTGAACCACGGCCACTCATCAACACACTACCTATTTGTCTACGGTGAGTTCAATGCGATTTAGGTTTCATCAATTCCATTCCAAAGATGCACTACGCTTTAGAAGGCAAAATATTGAAAATGAAAATGAAAATTATCGCGTTAGAAAGTCATGGCGTTAAACGTTATTGAAAAACTTTTTTGGAATAAGACTGTGTGCGCAACTATGTCCGATTTATAGCCTTTACACAATTTAATACTGAACGATATTCATCTGGAAGTCGACTCTGTATGCCAGCAAATCGTTTGCTTTGTAGCCTCCACACGATATTCTTCTGGAAGTCGATTCTGTATACGAGCAAATCGTTTGCTTTGTGGCTTCCACACGATTTAATACAAAATATTGAACGATATTCTTCTGGAAGTCGACTCTGTATGTCAACAAATCTTTTGCTTTAGCACCTCTCCACGATTTAATCCAAAATATTATTTTAATATTTTAGAAGTCGACACTGTATACCAGCGAATCGTTTACTTTATCAACTACCCAAGATGTTATTGAACGATTATTATCTGGAGATCACCACTGTATATTAAAAACTCGGCCCGTTTTTGAATTAAATATAAGCCGAGTTATTTACGACAACATCCAACCAACAGAATTGGTAACGAAATGGTGGTCACACATGTTTTGAGTGTCAGAAAATGTTTGAAGTATGTGCCTGTGGTGTTGATAAGATGATGGCAGGCCACATACATTGATAGTTGCTTGTGTAAAACACTGAAACGCTACAAAACATTTATCTTGGGCTTTGGTTAAGCCAGCTTTTGTTTTCCTTTTGTTTACATTTCCTATGCCATAAATTGTTTAATTTTAAAATTCTATCTGCATCAATCATAAGCAGCAGATAGAAAACATTCATTCATTCATTCATACATTCATTCAATATTTATTTAATA